>JAMXBB010000007.1:22780801-22906154 GCA_024138015.1 Lumnitzera littorea
AAAAAAAAAAAAAAAAAAAAAAAAAAAAAAAAAAAAAAAAAGGTGGAGGGGGGTGTGGAGAGTGGGTAGTTCTATTGTAGAAGATACCTACTTGGCCTTACTTCACCGAATAAGGTTGGTAATTCACCTTATTGTGTTAAGTTTTGTTTCCTTATTTAAACAGGTTTGTGTCTGCAAAACTTAAACATGTGATATAACCTGTTTATTAATCATGTATGAAATCCTAAAATCGTAACTTAGCATGTATCATGTTTAGATTGGACTTGTTTATATTAGAGTCGACAATTCGTGTTATTATGTTGTATTCCATTTATCTTAACTATGTTTGATACCATTTATCAATTAAAAAATTATAATTAAATCTATAAAATATTTATGATACAAAGGGAAAAGAATGATAATAATATTTAAATTTTAAAAAGAGAAATGTCATGATATCTTCATACTTAATATGAAATTGCAACCTAAACAAAAATTTTAATAAAGTAAAATCTTACCAAATATAAAAAATTTAATTTACATAACATCACTAAATTGAGTTGAACCATACATTAAATAGATATTAATATTATTACCGGTGTTGATTTCCAAATTTATCACATTGTTTGTTAAATTTTTAAGGAAGATGGTCAAAAAATTTGCATATGAGCTTGTAATTTTTTATTTATTTAAACTAGATGCAGTAAAAAGAATATATAATATCGCTAAATTTAAGTTATATAACATTATTAAATTAAATTGAACCATGATATAAATAGGTATTAGTATTACTATTTCCGAATTTATTACATTGTTTGCTACATTTTCAATAGAGATAGTTAGAAAACCTTTGCATGAGTTTATAATTTTGTTTACACTACAACAAAACAAAACGAACATATAACCGAAAGTATTTTATATCTTTAATTGAGATATTTGGTTTATAAAGAAAAAACTTATGTAGCAAAATACAAATACAGAAGAATATATAGTGTTTAGGCTTGGAAGCTTAACCTAAATCCAAACATGAATTTAACCCTATTTAAATAAGCCTAACTTGTTTGTGTCTTGTGTAAATTTTTTTCACACACTGACTCATTTAAATTATGTCGTGTAGTGTCTGTGCCTTCTAGATCTCAAATTACTAGCACTATCATCAAGTAGGTTTCAAATGAGTAATGAAGGTCATAGATTAGGTTTCAAGTTGCAATTTCTCAAAACTTACTCCTATAGGGTAGTATACAGGTATAAAATCTCAAGGTGCCTTATATCCATACTAAAACTGTACCATAAATTATATAGGTTGTAGGTTCCAAATACACTGTATCATACCTTGTAACAATAATTAAAAAATATCAATAATAAAAAAATTATACTATTACATTTTTTTTAACCTTAAAGAAAAGAACAACAAAAGTGTAATCTATTATAAAAACCTAAGACTACATATTACCTGTGTCTAACATATTACTTGTGTCTACTATCTACTCTCTCTCTCTCTCTCTCTCTCTCTCTCTATGTGTCATAAGAAAACCCCCTTTTTTCTTTTACTATCTTATTTTTTTGCCTCCTCATTTTTCTTTTACCAACCTTTGTCTAATAAGATCTTAAAACATCTTAGTTCTTAACTTATTTTTATCACGAGAAAAGGTTCTTTAACTTCTTATATACATGAATTATGGAACCATTTACTTATGTTATAAGATCTCATTCCCTTCAAATTATAATTTTCTGGCTCAATGATAGTGAAGTAAGAGGTGTGGTACTAATTATGCATTCAACATAATGTTTTAAAGGAAGATTAAAAACAAGAAAAAATGATATAGGTTCCACAAGGTACCTCATAGCTTGTAGAATTTAAAGGATATAGATACAGGGTAGTTGCAAGGTGCTATAGGATAGGTACAGAGTGCAAAAGTTTAAGAATTGACACCTATGAATTAGAGTATGAGTAGGCCTCATACCATACTCATCCTATACCTACTTTCCCTTTTCTATGTATATATGTGTAAAACTAGATCTTTATCTGCAAATTGAAATTCAAAAATTTTTTCTTTATAATATTTTTTTTCAAATTTTATTTGAATTTTTATAATTATGTTAATTAACAAAAATAATTATATTATTAAAATATAACTATCAATAATACTTATGCGATGATAACATAAAAATGACACTTTAGCAACCTAGCCACATTAGCTACCACATATATAAAACTAGGAGTGTAAGTTTTAGGTTTTGAAATAGTGGGATGTTAGTATAATTCATAAAGTTCATAAGGGTAATCAACATAATTTATCCAAATAACAATAATAGTAAAATCTATGAATTATTTGCTAGAAGATTTCTTAATTGTGTAATTCTCCATATTTATCCTTAACTGAAATTTGACCTTAATTTCAGTTTATTTTCTAGGAGTATTACACGCCCATTACCCATATATTGTTTATCTTGTGTCAACAAAATTCTTTACTTTGGCTTCAAATTGACCCCACTAGATAATTTTTGTAAATACTTAGGATTCATCAGATTAACTTAACTATCATCTATATCGCTTTCATAAGATTGATAATCCATTCCACTTTCTAAAAGCATAAATGATTTTCTGTATTTGATACAAGAGAGCATCAAATACTCGGGCTATTAAATTGTATTTGACATAAGTCTATGTCAGCATAAATATTTATAGTCAATCAACGTAAATGAAAGAGCCTACGCATTCATCAAAGATTAAAAAAAAAAAAAAACCCTCGTTCTCCCATAGGACTTCTATCTGTCTCAATCAATACGTATATATATGTGTGCTAGACATATTCTAAACTACTTATAATGATTAAGAATCCCACTCCGGATACGCATTTGATTAGTTAAAAAATAATTTATAGTAAAAGTTTCAATGGATGATAGAACACAAGGTCATGATGATAAAAAAAAAAAAAAGCACCTAAAGAGGAAAAGGTGTGGCCCGCTCGTATATACTTATAATGACAACGTTGTGTAACATCATTTCATTATTGATACGAAAAAGAGCGTGATGTTTATGTCTATAACCATTTACTTTATAATTTGGTCACAAACTGACCAAAGAAGAAAAATATCCAACAATAAATAATCTTGGCTATCCAATTATCTTCTCTTGGAGTGCATCCATTTTCACAAAACCCCACCTCTTCCTCTTCTTATATACCACACAAACTATATTGTGTCCTCTCTCTCTCTCTCTCTCTCTCTCTCTCTCTCAACTTGGTGATACTTGGGAAGGGGGTGCGGTAGGTCAGGGAGAAAAAATGGGCAGGAAATGTTCACATTGTGGAAACATAGGTCACAATTCAAGGACTTGCATCACACACCATAACATAGGATCTATTACTACCTCAATTGGTATAAGGCTGTTTGGAGTGCAACTTGGCATCTCTTCTTCAACTTCTCTTTCCTTGAAGAAGAGCTTTAGCATGGATTGTCTTCCTTCTAGCTCCTCCCCTTCCTCTCCCTCGCCATCCTCATCCCGGGTTTCTATAGATGAAACTTCCGATAAGATGGTGGCCGGGTACTTGTCGGATGGCCTCCTAGGCAGATCTCAAGAGAACAAGAAAGGTTAGCTCATAATTTGTCACTTATAAATTATTTTTAGTTTCCTCATTCTAATATTGGTTTTCCTTAATTTAACAAGATAAATTGATTATATTCTCCAAAATTTCATGTGTAAATGAACCCTTTTGTGATTTTATCCATAAGATACATTTGATTAATTTTCATATCATAAGCTATAATTAGTTAATAAGTGATCAAGATACTGGTCAATAGTTAAAAAGGAAACTATTGATACACGAATTATCCAAAAATTAGTCGACGAAAACGTACAAGTTTTTTATTTGATTTCTTGACAAACCGTTGAATCATTTTCTTATCAGTTACGGATTTATTATGCTTTTAATAGGTGTTCCATGGACAGAAGAAGAGCATAGGACATTTTTAATAGGGCTTGAGAAGCTCGGAAAAGGTGATTGGAGGGGTATATCTAGAAGCTATGTGACTACAAGAACACCAGCCCAAGTAGCCAGTCATGCTCAGAAGTATTTCCTTAGGCAGGCAAGTCTCAACCAGAAGAAGAGACGTTCAAGCCTCTTTGACATGGTAATTAAAATTAACCTTCAATTCCGTGAAATTCATGTGCTCATTATTAGTTTTTTCAACTTATTACACCGAGTTTTTGTCTCCTTTGATGGCTCAATAAAGGCTTTCTTCTTGAATTGGTTTGACAAAAAATTTCCTTTTTTAGTTAACACTCAACTAAGACAACTAAATCTGGAGTTACATTTACCAGAATGGTTTGAAATAAAAACTTTCTAGGGAATTAATTTCTTTTTTTTTTTTTTTTAATATGAGAAAGTGAAATCACAAACAAGAAATGGTTAGAGATATTTTATTGTTGAAAATAAAAAAATAAAAAACATAAAATATGAAGATAATAACTAAAATTTTTCTAATTGATCTAGTAAACTTGAAATCGATTATACCGATTAAAATATTATAAATTTGTTAAGCATGTGTGTTTATATAAGTTTTTTAGAAATCAAATCCCCTATTTACTTAGAAAAATTTCCATGAATATAATTGAGGGAATTTTCAACTTTAATCATTGAACTACATTTGCCGTTTATAATCCAACGTTATCTTTTTGGAAAGAGGTTGATGTACGTATGCCATAATTGACAAAAATAATTGCCTGTCTGTCCTTTCATAAACTTTTATAAACTAGGAAACTTAGAGAAACGCTTAATGGTCTGTTACTTTTGGAAAGCCACTTTCAAAAATTATTAACTATCTGATTGTGATTTGGTCAGCTGGAAACATGTGAAAGAAAAAAAAATAAAGAGAAAGTAGAAGCCTATCGCAACCTTTGGAACTGAAAAGCAGTTGCAACCTACATTCATTGCAAAACTCGTGGGAAAAGATAAAATGGCCGTATTTTTGCAATCTTTTCTCTTTGTACTAAACAATCGAGAAGAAATTAGATTAAGTAAATAGCTACTGTACGATTCCGGGTCAGTGTTTTCAGTTGGACAGCAGACTGAGTACAAGTGAGCACGCTGATTGAAAATTACAGGTGTGAATCTCGATAAATTCATTTCCTACAAGGAATGCGGACCCTTACGGTAAACTATACCTCTAGTGGGGTTTAAATTGATATTCTAATGGTCGGGAAATATCCCATTCCAGGAGGACGTTAACACTAGTGTTATTCTCATTTTAAATAGAATAATATATATATATATTTGGCTAAATACTGTTATAACAACTATATAAAGAAGAGAAGGAGTTAAGTTCCATTCATCTTATTAAAAGATTAGGATTCGTGTTATTTAACCACAAAAATCATGGTATATGTAAAATAACTCTTAAATGATAAATTGATTTATTGTTTTGTTTTTACAGGTAGGGATCATTAATTCCGCAAATAAATGGAATTTCATCCAAAGAGATCAACAGCAACAGATTAGAACAAAGATTTCAAATCAATTGGGATCTCAAATTAGCCCTTTGAAAGATGATTGTTATGAGGTGAATGATGATATGAAGCAATTACGTTCCCTTCCTCCTTTATCATCCCGATTATTCTCATCACGAGATCATCACATGTCCATGATAAATCCTTCATCGTCAAAATCAAAAGCCATTGCGACAACACCACTTAACCTAGATCTCAAGCTTGCTACTTAAAGACATTTGGAACAAAGCAAGCCTTCAAATAATAGTAATTCGTCCCCTCTCTTCATGGGGTCAGTTATTGTATCCTAATGGGGATAAACACCTAGTAGAGATCAATTTCATCTAGCGTAAACGTTTAGAAAAGGGGAAAAACACGAACTTAAAATGTTGCGTCTTCCCCTCTAATATTTGATGATAATAGCAGAGCTAAAAAGAAGGTACGTGAATGGGTACTTCATGCCTTCAAGCTTTTAAATTAATTGGTCGGGATATCCTTCTAGATGTATAATAATTATCGTTTCTATGCTTTTGTTTTTATGAAAACTAGTGACGGTCCTTAGTAGATCATTTACGCAACAATATTATAAAGCGTTGTTGTGTAATGTAATTATTGGCAAACATTAAATGTCGTTTTATTGTGCATTGTAATATTGTTTTTGTATATATTAGTCCACCGAATCTTGTGTAATCATGGTCCTTTTTTTTAAAAAAAAAATAATTTTGTAGAAAATACTTATAATATATGTGTTATAATATCATGCAGAGATATTTTCATAATTACTATCTGTATCTCTTTTAATTGTGTACTGCAAGTGAAAAGATATTAAATGATAAATAATTTCACATGCATTACATGGAAAAACAGAAATACAAATAGATACAAAAGTAGAACAATTATTTTACAGAAATGTCGATACAAAAAGTAAAGGCCCTTGGTCATGTCTAATGAAGGTGGCTGCGATATCTCCCAGTTCTAAGGACTCGGTTACTCAGGATTCCTCAGAAAAAGTTGGTTTCCTTCACTAATTAGGGCCCCAAAAACTACCGTAAAATTTTATTTTGTTTTTTTTTTTTTTTAAAAGGTGTCTATTTACTTTTAAGTTATTTATTGCAAGCCCTCTAAATAATACATATAAATATTAATGAACTTTAAAAAAAAAAAAAAAAAAACCTTGTGGATGAAGTGGTATGTTATTTTAAGAAATTTTTTCTTTTCTTTCCCTTTTTTTTTTTTTTTTATTTAGATCCCCTCGATTCCTTTTCCCTCAAATTTTCACCATTTACAAATTCATAAATTATATAGGTTTTTAGGAGACTCTATAATTTATTTTTTTCCTTTCTTTTCATCTTAACTATTAATTATATATTATAATATTTTAACAAGATAAATTAAGAAAAATCGACAGAGTACCCATTTTGTTTCTTTGAAGTGCTGATTACCTCTAGACGTGGTCTTGTGCGTCTCATTTGCCAGAGTGACCCATCACTTGCTGCTAAGAATAATTTATTTTCTGCGGGTAAAGGGATTCGTACGGTCACTATCGCCATCAATGACAACAACTTAATGCAAAGAATTTGACAATTTTCCTGAGCAAATAAAATTTGCATACATGGAAACTTATATAGTCATTCAGGTAGTTTCTTTACAATGATAGCAAACTCGACATCGGGAATTATACGGTAATTTTAAATAATCTTTCCTCTCTTACATAAACACATAAAAAAAGAAAAAATTTCATTCAATATAAATGCCATGAATATATATATATATATATATTATATGTGAATACTAATAAAACTTTTATACCCATAAATCCATGATAGTGAAATTAATAGTTTTTAATCAATTACCATTTGTATTTTTCAGAGAATTCATATATAAAAATCTTATTAATATTTATAAACTATATATATATAATACATGATATATAATATTTAATGAATCTATTTTTATATAGCACACACCAAACAAATAAAGTGGCATTCATCACTTGATTATCACTGTACCATGCTGTTTTAAAACAAAACATTAGCAAGTGCAGGATATCTAACTTGGAAATTTAGTGATTGCATATAATGTACATCATTTGGACTTTTGTTAACTTTTTATTTAAGAGGCTTAGTTACTTCATATTTCACGGTATGAATAACACATATTATATTGTCATTTCATTTTTTCTTTTTGTTGTGTGTGTTAAAACTTATCTCGAAAAAATTTTTGATCAGTCAAAATGACATCAATAAGAGGAGACACGATTCTAGCCAACATATATAACTACGCAGAGTAACTTTCTAAGTTTCAACATTAGATCAAATACATACAAAAAATGTAGAATTTATCATTACAAAATCATTATAATTTAAAATTATATTTCTGCTCAAAGATTTTTTTTTTTTTGGTCAATATTCTATTACCAAAATAGATATTTGTCAAAGTGATACCGGCTGCTATTTACAGAACATGAAATGGAAAATAATAGATGATGAAGCCAATTTTGTTTAGTATTAATGAAAATATAAATTATTTAAACTTAAATAATGAATAGTTCAAAATGAAAAATCGAAAGACTGAAATAGAGGTCTAAGAGTAAAGAATAATTAGAAAAATTAAAAGATACAGGGTCATTTTTATACCATTTTTTCTTTCTCCTCTGATATTTTCATTAGCAAAAGTTTTCTCAGCTAACCCTAAGCTGGTCACTCTCTCTCCCTCTCGCGATCGGTCCCAAGAGAACAGGAAATGCACATCTAACAGCACAGCTATTAGTTACTGACGAAAGAAAAAACAATGTAGTAGATGCAATAACTAATGAACGACTGCAAGTGAAAGCTAATATTTACAGGAAAAGCCAAAAAGCTTTTGTCCTTAAGTTTTCATTAACAGGACCACGTTTTTAGGCTGTCCGAGAAACTTGCTTTCTGCAACCTTTAGCCAACGAAATATTCTAGGTTAGTATGCCCATCACCGTAATACTAATACAAGATTAATATATAAATATTAATAAAATTTTAATATATAAATATATAATTGATATATTTTTTAAAAAGTATATTTCTTTATTTTTAATTGTTTTAATATTATTAATATTTATATTCTATTTATCGTTTTACATGGTATATTAATACAATTAAATTTTTTTTTTTCACTAGAATAGTTATTTAAGGTGCCACGTTTCTACTTTCTATAACTAATAGCTAACTTAATATGTTTTGTAGAGTTTCTCTTGCTTAATTAGACTATCCTGATCCCTTGTTTCAACTCTAATTACAAGAACCTCTATTAGGGGGGCTTTTAAGGGATATGGACAGATCCTCAACTGAAGACCTCCTTTTTGGAGTCATTAGCTAAATACCCAAAGTCACAGTTTCCACTTTTGTTTTACTAATTTTAGTTTTGTGTTAGTTTAAATTTTGTGTACTATAAATCCTATATATATTACAAATAAATATTAAGAACTTTTGTGAAGAAATTTAAAGGGGTTCTATAAATTGAGGATGGTCTTAAAGCATCTTTATCAATGGAGGTTTTGAGAGTTGTTTAAAGTGCAATGTCATTGTCTTAAGCAATTTTTTCCCACCTAAGTAACTTTTTGCTTTATCAATAGGATGTTTGAAGAGAGTCATATAGCAATTTTTTTAAAACTATTTGTAGGTTTTATTAATTGTAGTTCCTAGACATGAGCCAACCATTTTAGGCTAAAGGTAAGTAACTCAATCCACAAGGCCCCAACCTAAAGCGGGCCTAAGTCGACCACCTTAGCCCATTGTCAAATAGCTTTATTTGCAAGATAATAATCCCAATAAGGCTTAGGTTGATTACCTTAGGCCTATGACTAAACAACCACCATACAGCAACAAGACCTGTATTGATGGGACTAGGGAATTGAAGGGCTTAGCTAAGTAAGTTCTTGCCCAGCCAAGGTTGACTCCCATGGTTTATGGTGTAACCTCCTTAGAACCTTTGATAATTTACTGTAGATTGGCTCCCTTAGGTCTAAACCCCTACAAAGACTCCTCAAAACTTGATCATACAACATTCACATTGCATTAAAAGCGACATAACCCTTTTGTAAACCCTACATAGCCTCAACTGTACAGCACCATCGAGCATGTTAAAAAGGGAAAGGTATAAGGCCCAAAGTAATCATCCCTTACTACTGTTAGAAAAATCTCACCAACCTAAGTTGCTCAAAACCTAAGGCCATACACCACAAATTGATAGAAGATCGGAGATTGAGATATAAGTACCAAATTTCTCTTTCTCTTGTTTAGGTATGAAAAAACACCATTAGAGAATATCACTCTTTATGTCTTTAAGCCTCCTTCATATCTTGCATTTACATATTTATTGAAAAGTATATTTGACTTAAGTGTCAGAATAGTCTCATTGAACAACTCTTCAACCGTTCTACTTACCTTTGTTTGTTTTGCAGATCTAAACCAAGGAGCCTGAACCATCTTGATTTTGTCTACTTGATATTGAACGCCCATTAAACTCTACTAGTTAAGATTTAGTGACAATAAGTCTCATGTTATCATTATTTTTCAAATATTTATTTAAAATTATTGGATCTACGAGGAATTAATTTATTGTCATTATATATAATAAAATTTTTAATTATTATTATGATAAAAAAATTTGTAAAATATAAATTATGTATGTATTTGCACTAAAAAAAAAAAAAAGGGCTAAGTGGCCGTTGAATGCAACGGCAACAAAATTGGCAAATAGCTGTGAAACAAAAAGCCATAAAATGTCCGACGAAGTGAGACTCCGAGGCAAAGATAAATAAATAAATAAATGAGGGAGTAAGAACGAGCTTGAGCCCTTTAATCACCTTGGGGTATTTACCTTTATCAGTAAATTAAGCATGTTTAGTATGAGAATTTATACCAGACATACTTGACAAAGAAAGATTAAAGTATGGTTATGCTAGTTCTTGATCCAATTTTTTAAGATAGTATAAAATGAAAAGGATTCTTGAAAGTTATTTTATGTAAAATAATATGATTATTAAGATTTTTGAAACATTTTCTGAAATTATTGTGACATTATCTACCTTTTTATAATTTTGATTATTGATTATATGTAATAGTAATTAAAAAAAAAAAAAACAAAGCTTTAAAGAAGATAATGTTAGAGATTCGAATCCCACGGAATATCATAGTCATAAATGGTACTTGCTTGAATGCTTCAACTGGAGAACGAACTGTCATATATAACACTTCTCATACTTAAAGCAGACATTTCGTTCGAATACTTGAAGGGGCATTTAGTCAAAAGTGTTGCGAAACAACTTTTCTCTCCTCAATTAGGGAAAGTACAAAATCTCGTCCGCCATTTTTCATGATATAAAGATGAGGATGACTTGGAAAAATTAACTATTTTTCCTTGTTTCTTTTCACTATATACTTTCCGAACGAAGTGTTAAAATTTCATGAACAATGACAAATATACAATACTTCTTCTTGCAAGCAACTTGAGAATCGAAATGTAAGTTAAGAAAAATTATGACAAAAAACAAAAAGGAAGAAAAAAAGAAAAGACTGGTTGAATCAACACGAAAACATATCTTCTTCAAATGAACTTACATGTGGTCTAGTTCTCGGGTTGATAAACTACTACTGTTCATACATGGCGGTGAATCTACAAAGAATCAACATAATGGATAGGAAAAAAAAAAAAAAATTCAAGATCATGAGACAGTGGCCTAGGCCACTAGGATATTTTTTGGCAACCAAGAAAGTTAAAAATAGAAATATAAGACAACAAAAAATCTTGAGATAGGACATTAGACAAAGCGTCACAGGTCTTAACATTGCAGCTTTTGTCGTGGAGGGGGAGGATCTTGCTTTCAAAATATTACCCTTTCATAAGTCAGCCTACAGAAAATGATTTGAAATTTAAATCATTTTGTCAGCATATATGGAGATATGAAGAATACTAATTGAGTGACTAGAAAACTGACACGTTTCATCACATCTAGCTAGTGATTCAATAATTAAGATAAGGAAGAACAAGCAGCTTGTTCACAAACCCTAGAAAGTAACACAAAACACTGTAACTGTACTATCTCACTCTTTATGGCTCTTTCTGCACATAAGAACAAGAGGGTACATCATTAAATCTGGTTTTATCCACCAAAGAATCGATAGGTATCTCTGTTTTTCTTTTTTATTTGTTTTGGATTTGAAATGTAGAAATTAGTATATATCCCAAACGATCCAATGAAAACAAGAGAGAGCATACGTGACAAAACAACTCGGAAAATTTTCTTGATGATAGTTCCAAAGGAGAGGAGGTTTGTCTTATCTAATCCTTGCCTTTATCTAGAATTAAATAATGGTTTTGAATCCATTCATTATTTATTGGTTTAATCAATTTAACAGGAAACATAAAGGAACACGTAGAGTAGTAAAAAAATGTTGAAATGGGCTCAATTGAGTAGGATTTGTGGTATGAATGAATAAAACTTATTTTCAAAACTCTTCCAATTCAGTTTAATTTTTGCTTGATTCAAATTCAATTGAAATTGAATTGAGTTCAAGCTCAAACTACACGAAATGTTATTGAATGGATCTCGAGCTTCATGTTTTTTGGTTATTAAGCCTATATATAGTCAATTTCCTATCATATTTAGGCATGATATTGTAATATCCTTTACATGTTAAATGACGAAATTATAAATCATTAAGGTGTTTTTTCAATGTAGTGGTTCGGAATATTTCGAAACTTCGAAATTAAGCATGCTCAGGCTGGGGTAATCTCATGATAGGTGACCTTTTGGAAGTTGCTGCACTAAAGAACAAAATCGTACGATATTCTACACTAAAACGAATAACATCTCAATGGAAAGAATTTCGGTCGAGTTATTATAGATAATATCAAAGCAATCCACCAATTGAAAGGGTAGAGCTCTACCTAGTGATTGTCTTAGACCTATATAATGAAACTAACGATGGCATCAATTCTATAAGGATGGTGGATTGTAATGTCCCTTATATGTCAAGTGGCGGAATTCTAAATTATCGAGGTGCTTTTTTATGTAATGATTTGGAGTATGTCGAAATTCTGAAATTAAGTGTACTTTGATTGGAGCAATCTTAGGATGGATGACTTCTTGAGAAGCTATTGTACTAAGAGATAAAATTATATGTTGTTTTATACCAAAATAGACAATAACTTAGTGAAAAGAGTTCCAATCAAGTTGTTATGCATATTATTATGAAGTTAGATGAATATTATATTTTAAATAAAATAAGCTTATACAAGTATAATTAAATTAAGGTCGAACTTGTCACATGTCATCTTTTAAGTCAAGCTCAAGTCAAACTTAAATTTTGAATTTTTGAATCAAGATAAGCGTGGTTAATATTATATCATTTCAAGTGGACATGTTTTTTTATATAAATATAAAAGGATTATTACCTTTCATATCTTCTCTCATGTTAACATCTTTGTGAATTGCTTTCTAGAAGAAACGAAGAATAAATGACTTAAGAACGAGCATATTTTATCATCCTAACAAGCTAGGAGTTTAACTTAAATCATTCTCCAAATGATAAAATTATGTAAAACAATCATTATTCCTTTGATATTTTCAAATCATAATAAAACCTTAAATTATTACAATAGGTAGAAATGGATCATTTTGGATTGTCTTTATATATATATATATATATACACACAAACACATACTTATATATGGATAAATTTTCTTTTTTGTATCTTATCATAGTATAGTGAAGAAGGTGATCTTTTTTTTTTTATTTTTTTATTGGCCAATGAAATTATGACTTGTGGGAGAGGATATTTGATCTTGATGCATTTTATTGAAATATTAATATTTATATTACTAGATTATAATAATCCTAATAGTAAAAACAATTATTAAAAAGTGAGTGTTGAAAAATGAAAGGTTTTATATTTTAAAAAAAGGTTTGAGAAAGCTTATATATATATATTTTAAAAAAGGTATGAGAATATAGTTAATTTATTGTAAAAAATAAAATTTTCTGATTTTTTTTTCTTTCTTTCTTTTTTTCTTTTCTGTAAAACTAGATAGAGTAGAGCCAAAAGGATTTGTTAGGTGTTTGATCATGTAAGAGCTATACATATGTATTTATATTTGTATCCATTTGGTATCTTATTTTAATAAACACATAAATCAGTACTAGTAAAGTGATATAAAAGAATGAAAGAAAAAGAAATCGTAAAACTAACAAAATATAACTGCATTCTCTCTGTTGGGTATGTGTGGTATACCTGTTTGCTTACTGGTTTTTGTGAAATTTTGTCGATCTGTCTTTATATGTTTTGTCTCGCTTGGAATCGCTTTTCAGGTATAGTGACCACTCAACCAACTATCGTGTCTCCTTTTATTTCTTGTAACTTTCTGTCCTTACCTGCCAGAAACTGTGTGCACTATACATTCTAATCTCCAAGCAGCCAATAATACAATTGGAAGAGTACTGGCAGACTATGCATTAATATTTGATGTGCATATCATTAATGTGGATGAGAAAGCTTTGTCTGCATTTGAAAATTGACAAAAATATCGATCAGCATTTCCTGTAAATGTTGGCTCATTTTGTTCCGCTTCTGGACCACCATCATGATCATTAGGTGCAGCAAATTTGTGTCACAGATGGGTTTGTATTCCATCAAGGATTAGGTATATTATTGAAATAAAAATTTAAAATGATTACAAATGTTGCACATAATTAATATGTTTTACACTTTATTGGTGAATCTATGCCATAGAGGTTCACTTTCAAGGAGCTCGTTATAGTCCACTATATACTTGTAAAGATAGGATCTAGATTTTCAGATATAGATCACATAAAATATAGTTATAAGAAATATAATAAATAAAAAGAGCAATATTGATACATAGAATTTATATGGAAAACCCTAAAAGAAGGGAATATTTCACATAACGAAATAAATCATAAAAAAATACAGGAAACTGATTTTCATAAATCCATGTTCTCTCACGTGTATAATAAAACTTGTATATTTGTATTTCCAACCCTATATTATTAATATTTTATGCTTTCGTGATTTGTTTGCTAACAAAGTTTTGTACCAGTAATCATTATTTCTAAAAGAAAGGGGGTAAAAAAACAAAAAAAAATAAGGATTGAATTGCTCTACTATAGTGTAGCAATAATAGTATAATGATTCTCACACAAATCGGAGCACTTAATTTTTCTTACAAGTTCTTAAGATTTTCTATTTTCTCACTTGCTCAACCCAATATATAAAATGTAGAATAACATAAATATAGAGTTAGGATAAAACAAATTCTAATACACATAATAAGGAATAGTTTAGGCACCAAGAAAATACTAAATAGTAAACCGTGAAGCAAATAATAACCTTGCTTTTGCCTTTTGGCAAATTCTTTGCAAAATGCTTTTCCATAATAAAATTTTGTGTAAATTCAAGATATAAACTTAGCATATCTTTGCTTTAGTTTGAATTTGCATAACTCAATATACCTGTTCAAGGACATTAGATATGAGTCATTCTACTTATTCCTTATATACATAACAAAAAATAACTTAAGCATGAAGAAGTACGAAATAAGAAAATGATAAGGAGATAACAATCCTGAGCCTTATGGCCATTACTTTGCAAGTTATTCTATAACAAAGTCTTGTGAAAATTTAGGATGTAAAATTGAAACAATTCTCCATTTTGACTTAAATTTTCATGACCCAATACGCATGCACATAACTTGAATAATACTTGCAATGTAACTCCTTTTAATTAATCTTACTAACTATAGTTGTTCATAAGACAAAAATGAATTGTAAAATGCAGTTTTTTATATTTTAATTTAGGCTATGGTGTTCATAGAGGGTCTAATCGATTTGTGGTCTATTTTAGGGGTGAAACTAACTTGAACTAAATTGCTTAACTTGAACAAATCAATCTTTATTTTCAATTAATTTTTATATCATCTTCTATATGTGTTACACATTGTATTATGTTATAATAAATGTGTCAAAGAATTGTTTATTTCTCCTCTTTATTCTAGTTTATACGAAACATTTAAAGAAGTTGGATGAGTAAATCATTAATGTTTGAAATTTACTATTTCATTTGTGGATTTTGGAACTTTTTTTAATAATGTTTTTATAGCAATCAAAACCTTCCTAATTTTAGAATTGTAATAGCTAATAGAATTATGTGTTTTGAGTTGTCAATAAAGAGCAATGAGGCAAACTCTTTAGTATTTTACTTATTTTTAATTTGTCCTTTGCATAAATTCCTTATTGTGAGATGTTGATGATTAAGTGGGGAATTTATTGAATAAGTTTCGGTAGTATATTGAGCTTGTTTGACCAAAATTATCATCCACAATTATTTTACTTTGACTTCTATATATGAGATTATTATCCAATTATTGGAAGATTTTTCATTTTAAATCTTGAATCAAAATGTACAAATAAAAAGCTATAATAAAAGATGTAAATTGTGAATAAAAAATGTGACCAGAATAACTAAAGGCTTTTCAAAGCAAATCAACTCAAACCGAATTGAACCAAATGACTATTGAAGTAGTTTGATTGAGAGTCTAAAACCATTAAAAGCAGTTTAATCAGGTTTAGGCCTTAAATAGAAGAAAATCGAACCATAAACTCTACTATTGCTAATCGCTGGCCTCTTAGCTATTTCGTGCACTACATACACTTACAAGCCTCCATTGGCTTATGCTTAGATGACATTGTTCATTTATTCTAAGAACCATACCCAATTATAATTACTGGCACTTGCAATACCACTTCACTCTTTCCCAATTAGCTTACTCTAATAAGTCACTAAGTTGCTCTAAGGTGCTATAGGCTCCACTTTACACTAAAACATCTTTCTATTAGGACTTCGTTTAACATGATTTAAGTAAAACAAACTTTTTTCTCATAGTACAACCAACATGTGTTTTATGTTATAGATAGTAACACTTAACGTTACAAATAAATCGAGTTACTCGTGAACAACTTAAGCTCAACTTAACTCAAGCTTAATTGGTAAACAAGTCAAGCTCAAGCTTGAACTCAAGATGAAGCTCATTTATCTAAATGAGCTAAGCTCGAGCTTCACTTTAAGCTTGCGAGCCAGCTTACTTAAACTCATAAGCCATGTTACAAGCTTTATATATTTACAAGCATTATATATATTATATATTATATACCATAAATTATTAAAATCTAAAAGCTAATATCTGTATAATATATATAATATGTTATAAGATAATATATGATATATAATCTAATTCTTGTTCATTATTTATTTATTAATTTATTTATCTATTTCTTTATTTTTTATACTTAGGCTTATAAGTATGCTTGAGATTGGCTCGCTTTGACTCGAACTCAATTAGTAAAGGAGTTGAGCTTAAGCTTGCTCAAGCTCAAGGTAAAACTCGTCTATCTAAGCAAGTCGAGCTTAAGCCTTATATATGCTTGATAAAAATGCTCGACTTGAGCTCGAGCTTAAGAATTTTTAAATGAGTCGAACTCAAGCTTGTAGAAACTTGGTTCAGCTCGTAGAAACTTGGTTCAGCTCAACTTGTTAGTAGCCTTAGCAATACTGGTATTAGGATTCCCCACAACAGGATTGACATTCCCAATGGAACCACTAATGCCCCTTACAATAGGAATAAGTTTATGAACCTTACTCCCCTTATCACCAACATTTCTCTATGGAATGCCTCCATGGTATGATGCTACTAGATCTAATTATATTACAATAAACAATAAGGTCTATTAAATGAAGAGTTACATGATAACTCCAACATATACCTCCCATTTGATATCATTCACATTCACCCATTATGTAATTAGACATAGACATCACCTACATTAATAATCCTTAGCCTCTAGCCATTACCTATCTATAGCATAGGTTTATAGGTCTAAAATAATTCTCTCTTCTAGTACATGCAGAAAACACTCTTAAAGTCAAAAACCTAATCCATGTATTTCCTTTATTCATTAGATGCAAGCAACAACTCTCCATCCTCTAACATAACTATCACATCAATAACGATTTTACCTTTATCATTCCCCTATCTAGCCCAAGTTTTGTTTTTGTGACATTCCGCCTCATATGGCCCTTCTATTTACATTGATAATAGATAATATCTCAACTTTCTATATCTCCTTGTGAAGCTATTACTATTACTAAACAATCAATATCTAGTAGTTAGACCATTGGTATCCTCTTTACTCATGAATCCCATCTCACACTTTAATTATTCCTTTCTTAACTGATTGCTTGTTACCTTTTGTTATTGAGAAATCATCTTTGCCATAGATCATGATATCCCTAAATCAATAAAATGATGATGGTGGAGAGCATAATAAGATCATCAACTGGTCTTTTATCTTGAAGTTAACATAAATTTTTTTTCAAATTGTCAATTAGTCATAAGAAATCTAAAAGATGTTGTCTTATTGATCACTGGCCATTCATCCACAATAAATACAATTTTGCTTCGACAACATTAATGGATTTGAAGAGACTTGCTTAAAAAACTCTTTTAGTTTCTTCAATAGTTTTCATATTGTCTTCTTTACTAGTATCCTCTACAAAAAAGAATTTCCTAAACTTAGATTGTCATTAGTGTTTTCTCATCAAGTTTTATCCACTCACCATCCTTCACAGACATTGACACCTTCTTTAAGATTAACTATACTAGGATTCTATCAAATCAGGTGATTATATCAATAATGAAAGCATCCATGTTGAGAGAGTGAGTTGTGTTGTTAATGTGTATTTGAAAAATGAAAAAATAGGCATTTTGTACAAGAGTTAACGATTCCTTTTATATGCCCTATAACCTTCCTAACTAACTAACTAATTTGGTTAATTAACTAGCTAAACCATACTAAATTGTACTAACTAAATGTATAGCTACATAATATGTACAAAATAAATAGAATAATAAAATATTTCCTATATTCACCCCCTACCTACCCTACCCCCGTCCCCCCCTCCTTAAGTTGGATCATCTTTGAGAGCCAACTTGGAATAAATAAAAGTCAAATGAGCTTCATTCAATGGTTTCATGAGCATGTCAGCAAACTGGACACACGATGGTACATGGATCAGTTTAAGAAACCCAAATGTAACCCAATCCCTAATGAAATGGATATTAATGACTATATGCTTTGTGTGCCCATGAAGACATGGATTATTAGCTATCAACTAAGTGAATTTGTTGTCGCAACATAAAGAAACATGAATAGGAACATCCACCTTCAAATCACTCAAAATGTAAGAAACCAACATCATTTCTCGACTAGTTGTAGCTAAAACCTGATATTCAGCTTTGGTAATGGAGATAGCAACTGTATTTTACTACTTCGATTTCCATGAAATAAGAGAATTCCCTAACAAAATACAGTAACCAGTCACTGGCTTCCTGTCAATGGGACAAGAGCCCCAATCTGAATTAAAGTAGCCCAAAAGATGTAAAGAGCTAGAAGAAGAGTAAAAGAGGCCATGACAAGAAGTCCCTTTTAAGTAATGAAGGAGATGGATGAAAGCTTGCAAGTGAGGAGTTCATGGCGAGGAAAGAAACTAACTAAGATGATGTATAGCAAATGCAATGTCTGGGCGTGTAAGTGTGAGATAAAGAAGATGCCCAACCAAGCATCTATACTGCATAGGTTCTCATAAGGGTTGTCCATCCAAATTATTTAAAAGAAAAGCAATAGGTAAAGGAGTAGAGATTGGTTTAGCAGTTGCCATGCCAACATCATTCAGCACGTCTAAGATGAATTTATGCTATATGACTAAAATACCTTGCTGTGAACAACAAATTTCGAGTCCAAGGAAGAATCTTGCTTCCCTTAAATCCTTAATAGTAAACTCATAATCAAGTTATTGTTTCAACATAGTGGTTACATCACCACTAATACCAATTAACAACAAATCATCAACATACATTAAAGCCACAATAAAACGGTCATTATCATCCCTAATGAATAAAGAGTAATCACTCTTTGACTAAACAAACCCATGCTTCATAAGAAAATGAGATATCTCCAAGTTCCACTGTCGTGAGGCTTGTTAAAGCTGATAGAGTGACTTCTAAAGTTTACAAACTTGCCCATCTTTGGCCTTAGAATATCCTTTTGATGGTAACATGAAAATCTCCTCATCAATGTACCCATCAAGGAAGGCATTATTTATGTCAATTGGAAATAAAGGCCTATTACGAGCATTAGCTACTGCTAATAGGGTACAAATTGAACCTAACTTAGCAACAGGGGAGAAAGTGCCATGATAATCTTCTCCTTCCTCTTATGTATAACCTTTAGCAACTAGCTGAACCTTGTATTGCTCAATGTACTCATGAGCTTTATACTTAAATTTATAAACCCACTTGCAACCAATTGCTTTCTTTCTACTAGGTAAATGAGTGAGTGTCCAAGTGTCATTATTTTCTAAGGCATCCAATTCAAATTGCATGGCATCCCTCCATTCTTTATGTTTTAAAGCATTAGAATAAGAATGAGGTTCATACAAAATTAATACATTAGCCAAAGAATCAATAAAATCAGAAGGAAAGTGTGAAAAGGATTCTAAGGAATAAAATGGATGTGTTAGCTATTTATGTGGTGTATCAGTATCATTTGCACAAAATGAAGCATAAGTGGTGACTGTATGTACATAATTTGTAAGCCAAGAAGGAGATTGTCTTGATTTACTGGACCTGCGCAACAAGGTGTGATTTAAAGGAGGAGAATCAAGTGATAAATCCGACACAAGAGTGTCTAATGAATAAGAATTAGGACAATTTTGTACAGTATGACTATTAAGATCAGAATAATTAGTACAAATTGGCTTAGGACTAATGGAAACAGGAAGAGAAACAGAACAAATAAGAGTAAGGGAAGTGTGTTTAAAAGGAAAAATATCGTCTTTGAAAATGACATCTTACTATAAATAATCTGATGATTATCCATGTCAAATGCTTTGTAGCTTTTTTATCGCAGGCTATATCCCAAAAGGATACATTTCAAACCCCGTGGTTCAAGTTCATCTTGTGTAGGTGATGGCTTAGCAACAAAACAGAGGCAACCAACTGTTTTAACGTAAGTATAATCAGGACTTTGGCTGAATAAAACTTCATGAGGACTTTTCCAATTTAGCAATGACATAGGCATTCGGTTAATGAGATAAGTGGATGTGAGGACACATTCACTCTAGAATTCTTTAGGTAAATTGGCTTGTATTTGTAAGGCTCATGTGGTGTTAAGTAAATAACAGTGTTTTTGCTCAACTCTCCTATTCTATTGTGGAGTATACGTCATGGTTCTTTGATGTAAGATACTAAGTCTATCAAACAAAGACTTATAAGTATTTGACATGAATTCCATTCCATTATCAGGTCAAATGTGTTTAGGAGTAACATTGAAGTGGTTTCTAATATAAGAAAAGAATTTGGTAAAGATTGTAGGGACTTGTGATTTATGAGTCATCATGTAGGTCCATGTGCATCGGCTAAAATCATCCAAAATAGTCAAGAGATAATTTGCACTAGTATTAGAGGATACTCTATATAGTCTCCATACATCAACAAGTAATAGATGGAAAGTAAAAGGAGAATGATGTGTGCTATTATTGAAAGGCAAATGATGAACCTTGGCTTATTGACAAATCTCACAAAAGAAATTGTCTAAAGAAATGGATTTGCACATGTCTAGATGTTTTTATAAACCCTACAAATTTAGCATTTTAGGTAATAAATTGATTTAAATATTATAGATAATTATCTTAACTCAACGGAGTCAGTAAATTTAAAATTAATTAAAATTTTAAACTCGAATATAATATGAAGGATAAAAATTCTAAAATTTTGCTCAAAACTCTAAAATTTTGCTTATAACCTAAATTGTAAATTTGATGTATGCATAAAAACTCAAAATCGAACCCAAAGTTTATCAAAACCTTAAAACTGTAACTTTAAGCTTATAAAATGAATAAATATCACTTAGTAGTGATATAATTATAATCAATCATAATTATTGACTAAATCGCGTATAAACCTTAACGAAAACGTTGAAATAACTCGTAAATATTATCAATGTAATGGGTACAAATTAAATTAATAAATTTTCATAAAATTCCAAAATTAATTTATAAATGTTATTTTTATGATTTTTATGTTTGGAAAAATTACATATAATTATTTTTATTTTCCTTTTTCTTTCTTTTCTTCCTTCTATTTCTCCTTTGTTTCCATGTTAAAATTCTGCATATACACAGCAGCCCATGTGTTTATTATCCAATTATAAGTATCAACAAATATAGGGAGAAAGGACAAGTTAATAAAATAAGTGTTATTTTCTCATTAATTGTAAGATTAAACAAGATTTCTTTCTTTTCTTTGTCTTTTGCTTGTTTTAAACTTCATGTTGTTGTTTGTTTTTGTCTGGAGCTTGCAAAACCAAAAAAAAAAAAAAAAGGAAAAGTAATTACACACACACACAAACTAAAAGAAACAAAGAAGAAGAAAAAGAAGAGGAAAAACAAGATGTTCAACCACTATTTGGATTTAAATTGCTAAGGATTTAGGTAAGTTATTTATTTATTTTGCATATACATGTATTCTATACTATGTATATGTATATTAAGTATTTTTTTAATCGTTTATTTACATGTACATATATGTATGCATGAATAGATAAATATATATATGTATTATGTATTTTCTTTATTTATGCATGTACATATGTATCTAAGTTTAGGTATATATATTATTATGTTTAATATACGGTATATGTATATAGGTACAAATAGTAATACATATAATATGTATTTTCCTACACATGTATTTTTATGTATATGTTTGCACGTGTATTATATATATGTGTATATTTAGTATTTTATTATATAATATATGTAGGTATATACGTATAGTATATGTATATGTATTAGGTATTTCCTTTATATACATATATATATTTAGTATTCTATTTAATTATTTATGTATATATGCATGATTATGTATATATATGTACTTATTATTTTTCCATATGAGGTATATACATGTATACGTATACAGTAAATATATGTATATATACTTAGTATTTTTAAAGTATAAGAATTTTTGTATATTTGTATATATATATATTATATATATATATATATAGCTGACGTGAATATGTATATATACATATTATTAATAATATTTTATATTTTAGTATATATACACATATATAGTACAATAGTATATGTACATAAGTATATAAAGTATAAATAAGTATATATTATACTTGTACATAATGTATAAGTAAAATTAGAATAATTTATTATATAAAGTATAGCATACGCATAAATATATGTATATAAATAGCGATGTATATGTAAAAATATGAGTATATATAAATAGTATATATAATATACTATAATATTAAGTTAATAAATAAAGTAAGTTAATAGATATATATATATATATACATAAATACCGTAATTTTGGAAAAAGATTAATAATTAAGTAAATTAGAAAATTTAATAAAATATAATCATAAGTATTTATATATATATAATTATACCATAAAATAGGAAAATTAAGGAAAAAGTACAAAGGTGACATGTGGCGCTTCCATATACTTTCACGTTATCACTTAAGTATAACTAAGCAATTTTCATAAATTAATAATCATAATAAAATAATTAAGTAATTAAAAAATTAATAAAGTAGAAAATTTGAATAAATAGATCTTAATCCCTAAAAATAAGTAATTATAGTAAAATAGGCTTAAATTAAGAAAATTACAAATTTTATGATTGAAACAATTATTAAATCGTAATTATATTCGGAAAAGCTTAAATTGATAATTTACAACTTTTTAGGTCAAAATAATGAAGTTTGTAATATTTTTAAATCACAGTCAAAACTACGGGTTACAACGTCCAAAACAAACCTTACTACGAGAAAGTATACTCAAAAATGGTCAAAATGAATTATTAGTTCATAAAGATTCGAGCTAAATTGAAAATATTATACGCGATTGAAAATTTAAGATAATTTGAGCAAAAGATTTAAGTTAAACTATATTTATATTATACTTGGGTTATAATAGGAAATCAGACAAATAATGACAGATTTTAGTTAATAGGGAAACTTAGTTTTTTAGAACACTTATAAGCTTTCTTATTTTTTAGGCATTTGATTATCGAGTCTTGAAATTCTCAAAAACTAGGAAAGCGAGCATAACCCAGGTGAGGGAGTTTTTATGATCTACTATCTGCTTGCTATTTATTATTTATGTGTTGCTTATTGGTGGATACTGATTGTTTGCTTGAATGATCGATTGTTTTGTGTGCTATCATCCATGTGATCATTTTCTTAAATTGGTAAATATAATTATTCGACTAAAATAACTAGTATTTTTATCACATGTCTATGATCTAACCGATAAGTTGATGGAGAGTGTTAGCTTTGCAAATTTTTGAGAAAAGTATTTTGGTAAATGTGTTTCCAATCTTAAATATACTTTTAAATGATTTCTGAAAGGGCTCATGGTGCCCTTAAATTATGTTTTTTATTGTTAAGACAAAAATAGCATTATATCTCCAATTGATAGTGGATGGACTTGTAAATCTGTACTTGTGAGGCCTTGGATATTTATTGATAGCGAGATGAACTCGCTATTTGTGCCCAAGAGGCCTTTGATATGTTTGGTGGGCAGCCTTAATTGGGGTCTATCTATATTGATTGTTGATTCTCGGATTAGGTTAATAGTCGAGTCACGTCTGATGGGACAGTGTCTTTAAGCAACCTCATGCGGTTAAGATGAGGTGCTCTATGTAGATAAGTATGAAGGAAAAATCGATGTGTAGACAACATAAATCTATACCTTCCATAGTTTCGGACTCCTATGGATGTGTTGCTTGCATTCATTGTGCTTCCATTCATTCATATGTAGATAGCTTATATGTGTGCTAATAATATTTGATAACTCGCTTGACAGTAGTGGTGAGGAATGAACTCACTGAGCCGTGGTTTACTCATTCTCCTATAATTTCTTTTGCAGGTTTCTTATAAGTAAGGATTGTGATAACCTTAAGAGTAGAGTACAAACCGAAGATAAGTTTGATAATATTAGAGTTGATTGAAATCTATATAGTTAATATAGAAACAATTGATGTAGGAAATATTTATATGATAAGACTATATGTAATATAGTATTTCTTGTAAATTATTAAGTTGTTTTACCTTATCTTAACATTTGGTAGGGAATACTGATTCTCTACAGTTCTGATGGACTATAGAATATCGGATATCTATAGTCACTTATATATTATAATAAGTTAATTAAATAAAAAATAAAAGACCTTAGTGACTAATTGTTTAGAATATTGCAATCTCTGACTTGTAAGACGGTTTTTGTATTATGGGTGCACATGTAATATGAAAATTATAAGCAATCTTACTAGGCCCTCTTTAAGGTTATGACATTTTCAATTTTGAAACTGAGTTATTACTAAGCCTAACATGCAACAAATGGACAGAATCTTCCTTATTACAATTATTACAAGCATTAAGATCCAAAGAAATGCTAGACTGACTCAACACAAACTTATCTTGAGATTTACAAGTGGAAAATGACGTACATATAGTCCCAAGAAAGCATGTACAAAAGCTATTGTGGTTTTAGTATTCGGGTCCTGAAAGGCACACAAGAAAGGATTAATAGTAGCAACAAGATTTTGATCTTTTAAAAGCTTACTCAGTGATAGAAGATTGTGAGTAAAATCAGGTATTAGAAACACTTGATGAAGAATTACGTTGGCTGCAAATGTACTTGGCCAACAATCTAAACCAAATTCAATTGGCTATCTGGTAGTTTTACTCGAACAAGTACTGGCAGTGTTTATGTTTGAGTTAAAAGGAAAGAAAATGGGGTTATATGGTCAGTAGCCTATGTATCAATTATCCATGAATGTACATTCTTATTCAAAGCATTAAAACTATAGAAATGAGATAGAAATGTACTTGTAAAGTGAGTCAAAACAACTTTCAAAACAACTGCATCAAACCCATCTATTTCTTTCTTCATCATCTTATATACTTCCTGGCAAAGACTTTGGATCATTTGCTGATCATGAGAAGATAAATTCGAAGAACACCCTACTAAAAAATCATCATCTACAAAAACATTAAAAGGAGTATCGATAAGAGAATGGCTCTTAAGAACAAATGAAGTTAAGGAGATCCTTTTGCTGTTCTTAGGCCTAGATACTCATTTCCCTTTGAACTAGATCGGGTACCTAATTATTTGAAAACAAGTGTCGATACTATGGCCCTCTTGTTGGCAATGTTTACAAATCTACTTATTACTGTTGCTTCGAAATCTTCTTCTATTTTTAACTATTTGTCTTGACTAAAACTCCTTAGCAAAGTAAGATGCCAAGTTATCCACTTCTACAAGCATAGTAATATGTTATTGTTTCTCAATTTGTTGTACAATATAGAACGCGTTATTGACACTTGGGAGAGGATCCATAGCAAGAATCTAATTATGAACATTTTCATAATTCTCATTCAACCCTATTAGGAATTAAATTAGCTTATGCTACAATTCATATTTAAGGAGTCTTTCTTTAAGCTCACATCTGCAATATAGCAATCTACTACAAGTACACGATGGATAAGCATTACCTCTTCATCTTATTAAAATATATTCCTACACTCATATTATTTTGCCTAAGATTACAGATCTCATGTTGGATTTGAAAGATTAACGGCCCATTATTTTGACCAAATTGTTCAACTGTCTCCTTCCACAACTTCGATGCTCACTGAGCATATGGGAAAGTTTGTGAAAGATCTAGATTCATTGAATTTAGAAACCAGCATTGCACCATATAATCGCATATTATCCACTTGACAAGATCAGGCGAGGTTTCATTAGGTTTAGCAATGGTGCCATCAATAAATCTAATTTTTTGTTTAGCTCCTAAGGCCATCCTTATAGATCAACTCTATTCAACAAAATTTGTGCCATTAAAGACTATGTTTCCTAAATTCATGCTAAGATTATCTAAGCTAAACAAGAAATACAGATCGAAAACAATAATTTGACCTTAATCTATAGGGTTTGCCATTACTTCAATCTACTAAAGCTATGAATTATATTAGAAGACTTATAGTTAACCATTGAAACGATTAGATCTTTAATCCTTGATGCTCTGATACCATGTCAAATCAAGTGATTATATTAGCAACAAAAGTATCCATGTAAAGAGAGTAATTTGTGTTGTTAATGTGTATTCAAAAAATGAAAAAAAAGAAGAGGTATTTTGTACAAGAGATAACAAGTCTGTTTATATGTCCTATAACCTTCTTAACTAACTAACTAATTTGGATAACTAACTAGCTAAACCATATTGAAATGTACTAACTAAATGTTCTATTGTGTAATATGTATATAATAAATAGAATAATAAAATAATTCCTACAAATTCCTTTCATTTGCACTAGCTATAACTCAAAATTCACATAACTGTCAAACTTCTCGATATCATAATTAGTGGGCATCTGTTTTGTATGAATGAAATCTCTTATCTCTTAACCTTGCTTCAATACTAAATTGTTAAGAGAAATGTGTGGCTACATAGTCGCACAACATACATTTATAAAAGATAAAAGAAGTAAAGATAGAAGGACAAATGAACAAAATTCGCAAGGAAAACACTAAATGGAATGGGGATAAAGAGTTACAGGCAAGATTGAGTTAATCCACTTTAGTATAACAACAATGGTATAGTAATGCCCTAATCTTAAAGCACTTAACTCTCTAATAAGTCTTTAAGGTATCTACTATGTCACTTACTGTATATAATATGCGTAGCATCCTATATATAAATTTACAAGAAGTTAAACTTTAATGTATGTAATAGAAAATAATTTAAACCAAGAAATTACAAAGTAGAAAACTAACAAGGACATAATAGTACCAACTTCACCATTTGCTCATTTCTTTGCCTAAATACACTTCCATAGTAGTCTCATGTAATCTTAAACCATAAGTTCAATAATTCTTCAGAATGACACCATAAAACAGAAATCTTTAACCTAAGCAAAAAATATATTATTTATAAATGAGGCATGTGTAACTAATTTAATTTGGCTTGTTAACTACCCAAATCAAATTTGCTCGAAATAAAGTTATGATAAATTATGCTTAAAACATCCATCTTGATGTCACTTCAAATGTGATAGCAAAAAAGTTATGGTTTATAAATGACTAGGATTAAGAGAATTATGAGAAAGCGTTCTAATGATTGGGATCACAAGAATTATGGGTAAAGTTTCTATGTCAAGATATTTCTACAATGAATCTTAAGGAACAAATAATAAAGTTATGGTAAAGGAAGTAAAGAATAGTAATATAATGATAAATTGCATTAAACTAGAAAACCTACATTAAGGCGTGAAACGTGTTGTCCATACCATGAGTTCTAAGATATAGGCTAAACTATAAAGGAAATAACTGAAATAATATGTATTAGTTTTATGTGCTTGTTTTTCTTTTCCTACTTTCTTGCTATTTATAGCTTTCTACGTGTAATTATCTTTGACCTAACCATTTAGAATCATGCCACATGTTTTACTAATTTTTTTTTTTTTTCACAATTCTACTTGTCTTGTTACTTTTAGCTTCTTATGGAAGTATAGAAAGGTTTTCTTCTTAACTTTGTGCCAAATCAAGAGTAGGTATGACCTTACACCTATGCTTATTGTAAACTCTGTGTAGTTAGTAATCTAAACCTTAATCTAAGTCTGAGTATTGTAAACGATACCATAATTCAATAAGGTTAGATAAGATAAAATTTTTATAAAATTTAAAAACCAAATATAGTATCGATAATAAAAACCCTAAAAAATCGATCGAAACCTAAATCGTGTACAAAAAACCCTAAATTCAATGTAGATGCAAATACTCAAAATCAAACCTAAACTTGACTAAAACTCTAAAATTATAACTTTAAGCTTATAAAATAAATAAATATAGCTTAATAGTAATATAATTTCAATTGATCACAATTATCGACTAAATCACATAATTGCATAAAACTTTTAACGAACACGTTAAAATAACTTGTAATTATTATAAATGTAACAGGTATCAATTAAATTAATAAATTTTCATAAAATCCCAAAATTAATTTATAAATGTTATTTTTATTATTTTTATGTTTGAAAAAATTACATATTTTTATTTTTATTTTTATTTTTCTTCCCTTTTCCTTTCTTTTTCTTTGCTTTTTCCTTCTTCTTATTTTTTTCCCTCCTCCACATGATTTCCTAGCTGCATTGTACAGTAGCCCATGTCTGTAAATTATAAATTGCAAATGTCATTGAATTTATGGAACAAAGGACAAATTACTTAAAGCATATGTCTTATCTAATTTAATGCCTTAATCCCTTCAAATTATTTCCTTTCTTTATTAGTATTATTTGCTTCATTCTCCTGCCAAGTTGCTTACGTTTGGAACCTGGAAACAAACAAAAACCAAATAGAGAAAGAGAAAAAACAAAACAAAGCAAAACACATATACACATAGAAATGAAAAAAGAAAAAAAGGGAAAAACCAAAGCATTTAGAAGAAAAAGATGAAGAAGAAGAAGGATAAGGGGGATTTAATCAAATATTTTACTAAAGCAATTAGGCAAGTTTATTTATTTTATTTATACATATATATATATCATATAATATATTCATGTATATTGGGTATTTGTTATTTTTTTATTACATGTATGTATGTGTAAATATATATGCATATTATACATAGTATAAAGTATGTACATGTATGTGTATATAACATATATATTATGTATTTTCTTATGTGTATGTATGTATACGCGAATATATGTATATGAGTATATGTACACAGTATTTTCTTGAAAATATATGTATGTATAAATAGGTATATATGTGTATGTACATAGTATTTATTTTAGTATATGATATGTATATACATGTATTATGTATTTTCGTATATATGTATACATATGTAGATATTTTATATTTCCTTTATGTATGTATATATATGTGGGCATGATGTTGTGTATGTATATATATACATAATGTTTCGTATTATATGATATATATATGTATACGTGTATAATAGTAGGTATATTTATATATATTTATACTAAGTATTTGTGTTTTATAAAAATTTATATATATATATATGTATAAGAGCTAACGTGAATGTGTATGTATATTATTAATAATATTTTGTATTTTTGTATATATATACATATATAATATAACCGTATACATACATATGTATATAAAATATAAATACATGTATATTATACTCATACATATAGTATATAATTAAATTTAGAATAATTTAATACATAAGTATAGTATACATATAAATATACATATATAAATAGTAACGTATATGTAAAAATATAAGTATATTTAAATAGTATATATACCATATACTATAAAATTAATTTAATAAATAAAGTAACTTAATAAATATGTATGTATACTGTAACTTTAGGAGAAATATAATAAATAAATAAATTTGAAATTTCAATAAAATATATTAATAAATAATAATATATACTTATACCATAAAATACAAGAAATAGGAAAATAATAGAAAATTATGAAAATTATGCAAATATGACACGTGGTACTTCCTCATGCAACCACATCATCACTTATATATATATATTAGGTAATTTTCGTAATTAATAATAATAATAAAATAATTAATTAATTAGAAAAATAATAAAGTAGAAAATTTTGAATTAATAATTCTAAAATCTAAAAAATAAGTAAAAATAGGTAATTATAGTAAAATATACTTAAAATAAGAAAATTATAAATTATACGATACAAATAACTATTAAATCATAATTGTACTAAGAAAAGCCTAAATTGATATTTTATAACTTTTTAAGTCAAAATAATGAACTTTGTGATATTTTTGTATCATAGTTAAAACTATTAGTTACAACATCCAAAACAGACCCCACTACGAGAAAGTACGCTTGAAAATGATCAAAATGAACTTAAGTTCATAAAACTCGAGCTAAATTGAAAAAGTTATACGCGATTCGATAAAAAGCTTGAATCAACGATTTCACATAAACTAATTGCTAAATTAAATAAACAATACGACTTATCATATTAGTTTAGTTATTTCATTCTTAAACTAACTACTTTCTATATTTCCTATTGTCAAGTGATCACGACTTTGACCTTAATTTGCTATCTGACTACTACGACTCTTGACTTGAGCATAGTCAAGCGAGTTTTTCCTAATGATTCCATACTTGCTTATGTATGTAGTTAGTGAATATAAATTGTTATTAATAATTGAATGTTGTGTGGAGTTGGGTTATATTTGTGTATGATATTGTTAGTTAATAGCAAATTTACTTTAAAGTATAATAACATATTGGTTGTTGCATAGTAAATTCAATAGGAACCAATTTGTCTGTAACTTTGTTAATTACTGAATAATAAGACTTAACTTTATTCGAACTGAAAGAATTAAATTGAAACACGTAAAATCATACACTGCATAACTAATTTCAGCCATCACATCACACGAACATAGCAAGAGGCCATACGTAGGTAGATTATTTGTTGTTATAGTATTTCATACAGTGCATACTGCGATATGACCTTACCCTAGCTAGTGGAATCACTAAGCGTTGGAGGTGCCAACCACCTAGCTAAGGGTCGAGTTTAGAGGCTTCCATTTAGGGGTAAATGAAAGCTGCATGAATCTATTCACAATCATATGTAGAACTCAATTTTGACAGAAACTAATAGACCATTATATTTTGAATACGAAATATAGAGTTTCATTATTATATAAGTTCTAGTATGAAACTTGGATCTAACTGTGCTAATGTATCTCTAACCTTAACTTCGGAGAGCGTTAAATTTAAGTTGCATGTAGTACATGGTCACTGGCATGTATTTGTATGACTTATTGATTATGAATGCATTCATTTGATTAAATTAATTTGTTATATAACTTGTTTGTTGTATGATTGAGGGAATTATCTCACTAAGCTAATTAGCTTAGACCCCTATAGTTTACTTTCGCAAGCTAATCTGTTCGTAGAATCGGGCCGTCGTATGCTCGAGGTTAGTTTACATCAGGAGGTTGATGTGAAAGTAAGATATGATATGAGTCTACTTATGATATTGTATTTAGTTTTGAATCTTGTTATGTAGTGAAATGATACCATTTTGAGCTAAAAAATATCATAGACTTCTTATTTGTAAATTTCTATATATATATATATATATATGTGTATGTGTGTGTGTGTTATATTTCAACAGCTCGTTATTATTATTATTATTGAATGATATTACTTATATCTGCCTAACTTTAAGTTATTAGTTGTTATAGTAGCCTTGTATATTGCATGAAGGGTTGTCAATTGAAAGGGGTATCAATTTACAGTCCTTTACACGATATACAACGACTACTGTAACTAGCCTCCTCAGTTTATGACACTTATTGTCCTCTGCCCTCTTTAATAGGAAGGTAGTTCCTTTGCTTCCCTCAACTCCTAGTTACTGCTAATTTGGTCAATTTTAGACCAAGTTTAGGAATATATCTTTATGGGATTATACTACCTAAGTTAGGGGCATGTTGTTGATTTTAGACCCTTCATCCTTTGTAGAAGATTATTATTTTATTTAATTTGAAACTCGATCTAAAACTGCTAACAAATCTATAAATACATGATATTATATCTAACAAAGTTTGAAAATTGAAGAGAGAAAGAAGGGGGAAAGATGGGGCGGGGGGGTTTTAGGGGTTGTATTAGGTTAGCAATGACAAGTTATTACTTATTTATGTTGGACGAGACTTGAATTCATGATGAATGATACACCAAACTCACTAAAACCACCCACTTGACTTTATACATAAGTCAATATAACTAATTTGAAAGGTTAATTCGGACATGAAAATATTCAGAAGTTAAGATATCGAATGAGAATTAATGAAAAGATGAATTATAAGCCATTGCAAGAACTTTATTCATTAAACTAAGCAAATATGAAATCACATGGAATTATCTATCAAATATGTTATCAATTATTCATAAATAATCCCGTACATTAAAATTTTGTTATTTATTAATTGGACACTTATTTTATGCATATGTATTTGTTGATAACATATATTGGCCTTAATAAACTATCTCAAAGAGCCAGGACCTTAATGTGTAGTAATGGCTTTTATATGATGAAACTTGTTAAATAATTAGTTTCTTTATCTCACAAATTAGTCATATCATTCTCACATTGAAAATTCAAGGGTAAATGCTAAATTTGGTATTTAATTTTTTCTATTTTATGATTAACTACGTAAGGTTTAAAAGTGCCAATTTTGTATCTAAATTTTTTCCATTTTGCAATTAACTACATAAGCTTTACTAATTTTTGCAATTGACTACCTAAAGCTTACCCATTTTTAAAATGCATAGATAGAAAGTTAAATGTAACAAATGTGACATTTACTCATAATTTAATATGTATTAGCTAAAGACTGATATTATATGTGGTTACTAGTTTAAAATATACTTATACGTAAAAATAGTGAATCTTACTCTAAAAGTATCACAATTGACATCTAAACAAATCTTTTATAAATTGTTGTTGTTATAAATATGGAGTAAAAGCTATTGTTCTTTTATATATGGAAAAATGAAATATATTAAATTTTTATGTAACAATTTGACGGTTTCTCACAAAAATAATACACCAATTTAAAAAGCATTATAAACTTTCACACTATAAGTATAAAACATTGCAAGTGTAAAGAGTTGTATTGTTTTATTTCATACAAAGATTGCAACAAATATAAAAGTTATGCTTATTTATACAAATGGACGTATCTTTTGAGTAAAGAATTTAATGACTGAAGTTGAAGCCAAATAGATATAATTAAAAGAAAAAGTTTATATCCATAAGGTATAATTGTTAAGAAAAGAATACCAAAAATGAAAAAGGTTTTTAAAATTATATATCATAATAGATTAAATCATCTTTACTTTTTGGAAAGTCATTTTACAAAGTCAATTATAGCTTTTTGGTATTATTAGAAGACCTTTGAGATGATTTAGATCCATTAATATTACTTTCTCTTTGAAACAAGGAAACCTATTGCTTATACGATCTACAAATTTTTTCTTTGGTGAATTATTTTCTTTTTCAAGTTAACCAAAAAGGCAGGAGGTGGCAGTGGCATAAGTAAAATAATTCCTAGAACCTGTTGACCATACAAAATCTATAACAACATCCAACATTAGCGAAAGGCTCTCATGTAAATTATTAAATTTCATAGTCACCATTCCTTTGAACACTTCTATTACCATTAAATTAAGTCAATTTTTAATAAATCATTGACAATTAGTTAAACCTTAAAACTCCTAATATCCAACAAGCTTCTCAACAATATCAAACACTTAACACCTCCAAATTTCATATAAACCCAAATACAACAAAATTCATATTCAATAAGAACAAAATTCCATTAAAAAAGATGGGGAAAAGTATAAAAAAGTTCCTAATATTTCACATTTTTAAAAATCAGTCATTAACCTTTCATTTGGTTCATTTTAGTCCTCAACGTTTTAATAAATTTACAAAAAAATCCCTCTGTTAGTCTTTCCGTCAGGTATAGATACATTGAGGATTAAAATAGATTAAATAAAAAGGTTAAGGACCAATTTATATATACAAGTAAATGTTAGGGACTTTTTTGTATTTATGTTGACCAATTATATGTTGATACATGTCCATAGTAAAGGAAAATTTAACAAAGTTTAATGGAATGACTTATTTGATATGACTTGAAAATGTTAAAGACTAAAATGGACCAAATGAAAAATTAAGGATTGATTCATAAAAATGTGAAATATTAAAAACTTTTTTGTATTATTTCTAAAAGAATTGAAGAATTTTAGCATCATAGTTGATAAATAATATGACAGAAACTAGAGAGAAAGCCCCATTGAACTTTAATTTAGATGTAATCTTACACTTGAAATTTTTAAGTACTATTCACCACCTTAAACTTTGATAAAATGACAAATAACCATCATAAGTTACATATGAGACATAACAAAACCAAGCCTCGCCCCCCATCCCCCTTCCCCCATTCTCTCAATTTTGATTTTGCTAAGGAAGTATCTCCTGAATTTATCAAAATATAATTTAAGATCCCTTCAAATTTTACCATAATGTGAATTTTTTAACTAGAAATGGGAAATATTCTTTGTATTGCTGATTTATCAAAATTTAAGAGGTGATTGGCAATACTTGAAAGTTTATTAGAGAGTGAATCTACATCTAAGTTTAGGAAGGAAAAAAGATGAACATAAAATACTTGCATACTCCGAAAAAGGTCTAGCAAACTACTATCTACTATTAAAGAGTAATCTAGATAAGAAAAAAACTTGATTGTTTCAAAGATTTGAACATTAGTAGTTTAGACTTTAATGTTTGAGATTGAGAGTTAAGTGGAAGGAAATTAGGGTTTGAGGTTTAAAACTTAAATAAAGTGTAAAAATTAAACTCTATAAAACGTGAAACCCAATAACCTTTATTCGGCTAATTTTACCATTTTTTATTTTTAAATGTTATTGTTTTCTTTCTTTTTTATTTTTTTAATATGGGAGTGCATTCAGACTTGCTGGACTTAGTTGTTTTGATTAAGTCACTATTAAAGGTTGAGCAAGTCCATCTATGTTGAATGGAAAAGGAGATTTTAATAGTGATTGACCTATTCTTATGATCTATGGCAATCGAACCAAGTTAAACCAGCATAGTTGATTCAAATGTGACAACATTAGTTTCAATTAGGTATATTATGAACCAAAGATAATAATTTTGTACCAATGAATTCATAGCAATAATCGTTTCATAATATTTGATATTTTGTAATTATCTATGGAATTTTGATGTTCCATGTGACAAGGATAAAAAGTACAATTAGAAAAAAGCCAACACTTTCCTCTTTGTTGGTTAAAATGTTTATTCAAATATGAATATTACAAATATGAGATTGGTATATTATGTATACTCCAACAAGATTCTTACTTGTATCATTATTAAATTTTCTTTAAATGAAGCTTAAGGTTTGCCTCATGTCTATTATGTTTTCCTTATGAAAGTGCTTTGGATAAAAGTTCTTTGACATTATTATCTATTGTCACTTTGCTTACAAGCTACCCCCATTGAACTATCTTCTTAAGGATTACAATATTTTTCTAAGCACATACTTGAATCAACAATATGCAACTATGATTCTTTTGCTTATGCAATGGAAGATCATTATCATAATAAAGAACCATAAGCTCACTTGCTTTAGGAGCCACTTGAGCATAACCATAGAATTTTTTATCTTAACTTCTTTGGTTGCCTTGGAAGTCTCTATATACTTAAACACTATAGTAAAATCAACCATCGTCTCTTGTTTGTAACTCCTCCAATATACAACTTTACCCTTTAGGTTGAAAAATTACCTTGATTTGATGTCAAATCATCTAAAAAAATTTGCAAACTTACATCAATGTACCCTTTGGTTACTAATTTTTCCTCTGCTTCATGCACTAGTAACCACTCTTTAGTTCTTCTTAAATACTTAAAAATTGTGTTGATAGCAACCTAGTGTTCTTCTTTAGGTATGATTATGGCATAAGAGATATGTTGTTTATACCTACCATGACATACATGATCGAATTCATTGTCAAAACATAAAGTCTCTTTCTCATTTTATCATTTCATACTTGCATCATCAAACAATTATCATGTAACATTAGTGAATTTCCTTTATTAGAATTTTGCATGCTAAACTTACCTAACATATTATCAATGTACATGATTTAATATAACTTAATCAACCTCCTAAGCTTACCTTGATATATTCGATGCCTAAGACATGAGTTACTACTCCTAAGTGCTTAATGGAAAAATAAACCTAGCAAAGTCTTTATGAGCTATAGGTTGTAATATGCACGATTTAATATCAAAAGTAAATCATCTATCTATAGCATAAGTGCTATTGTATCTCCATTAATCTTCTAAACATAAAGTTCTTCTAGAAACCAATTTCCTTATTGATTATAACTCAAGGATATTTGCTTAAATCCATAAATGGATTTCTTGAGCTTATAAACACCATTAATTTCGTTAGACATCTTGAAATTTGCAAGAGTTGTTAGGATTACTTCCTCTTATTTTTATTTTTATTTTTTTTGTTTCAAAATTTATTTCAATTCTCATTTTTTGATACTTATCGTTTAGGTAAGCTACTAAAGCAAGTAAAATTTTGATAAACTTCTCTAAAATCTCTTTTTGGCTTTTTTATTTTACAAACTACTTATATTATAATAGTTTTCTAAAGGAATTTCTTAATTAACTTTTATCCCTATTTAACATAATATTTGTAGGGATATTTTGTTGCATAACTACCTTAGAAAGAGAATTGCCGTTTAGTTTTGGTCATAAGCCCCTTTGTGTGACAAGAAGTATGCCATAAGCATAGAATCTACAACTAACTAAGTACATAATGATGGTCAAATTTGAGTTTGAACAAAAGCCCACCACATAAGTGCTCGTTGATTAATTATAGCATTGGTTTTTCAAAATTTGTTAATTTTGAGCATGAGATAGAGTCATACAACGAGAAACATTTTAGCGATTGCTAGCTTCAACCTAAAGTAACTTTAGCTAACAAAAGATCGATAAATTTTCCTATAAATAGAGATAAAATTTCAACAATTTCTATTGATTCTTTCACCCATCAAACTATTTTTTTATTAGGTTATAACCAACCTAATTAAGCAATGAAAATATATAATACGAAGGATTATGGGATTTACCATTACTTACAATCAATTCTTCAAAATCACATTGGCAACATGCATGCTTAGGTATATGCACTCTTTAGCAACACCTTGCTAAGAAAATTAGTTCACCAAATGTAACACTCTTCTCTCGAATTTTATGGGGAATTTTCAAAACTTAACTTAATTTATCTTACTATAAATAAAAAATTTCTTTTAAGTGTTGATTTTCTTAAAAGTCGACTATTACATTTTCATGAAAATCTTAAAACCGCATAATTTAAGCCAGCTTGAATTTCAATACTATCACAAAAATAATTTGGCTACTTACTAAACTAAACAAACAAGAAACATAAATGAAAGTTTCTAAAAATGCCATTAGTAGAATCTTCCAAAGTAAGAACAATGAGAAAAAGTGAAAACAATATGATGAAATTGAAAGAGCTAAGCTAAATATGACTACCATACTCTAATATGACAAAAGAAGAGCTAATCTAACCTAAAATAAACTAATATGGAATAGTTTCATGTAAAATCTAAAATTGGTATTTTAACCTCTATAACACTTCAGAACTTAGGGAGCTGTAGCTCACCATGTATCATCCCTAAAGGTTGATGTGCTAAAGCATCGGGGAACTTATAACCTACCTATAATCTACAAATAATTAATAAAAATCCATCTCTTCTCAATCACTAATAAAAGAGTGCCATAAATGCCCAATCATCTCTAACTATACTTAGATATGACATTAACTTACCTAGGCTAACATAACTGTAACATCTTAACTAAGAAATCTCATAATTCTAACATGTAACATAAATTAAATAAGCAATAGGAGACACATGCGACTCTACCCTACAAATCAAGGCAATATAAATAACATGTTACAAGTAGCAATAAAACCAAATCCCAACTCTACTCCATGCCCATCGTCTATTTTATACATAACCCAACGCATTATCAAGGTAGTAATCTCCATTCTCTTCATAATGATAGCAATAACAATAGCTAGCATCATCATAAATATCAATAATATCATCATAACTTGAACCTGCAACTGAAAACACAAAGTCCCTGAGGGTGAGCTATGCTTAGTATGGAAAACTACAATCACATGCGCATGATCATGTAATTAATAATATGCATGCATGAACATGTGACATTTAATATGCAATACACATCAGTTTTTATCTTTAATAATAAGGTTTGTCAATCAGCATAATTTCGACGTTTCAAAACTTGGGGTAACTCATGACCTCAATACATACAATACATAGATATCACATAGGTATTTATGTTGGGTCCTCCTTAACACCCAAGTATCCAAAAACCATCCTAGATCTACTTGGGTCCTTTCAATGTGGGACTTTACTTAGGATAACATCAGGTAAAGATCGCTAGGTGCTTCACTAACACCACTAGACTTGATTAGTGAGTGGTCAAAGCCAAGCACAAGCAACAAAAATCAATTATGATCCAAGTTCAATTAAATTCGTTTTAAAGTTCTAGATTAGTGTATACAACCTACAACCAACAACTATGGATTCCATATCTAGAGCTCCTCTCTCAATAAGATCTGGCACCATGCAACTCCTAGCACTTGTTCAAAAATATAAATGCTAAGTTTAGAATTTATTAAATTCTTTCCAATTCAACTCAACACTTCTTTCCTTTTAAGTCAACCATCTACCACATGCTCTAAGCTTCGAAACTACCTTTTATGTGTCTTTCCATATCCTCTTACTTATTTTTCAACATCTCATAATATACATACACATTCCTTACATAGTGCATCCGATTTACACATATATAATTATCCACATACATAGTATATATAATATTACCAAGCTATTTCATATATATAATAAAAAAAATGTGTTTAACGATAATAGAAATGTACACACATGAATACTTAAGCATACACGTAGATTGCATGAATTACATGTATATATATATATATATATCTATAAGTAATTTAACCATGCATAATATTACATTATATAATATAACACATATTTTATTAAATATACACACATATTATTTCATATTATATAATTAATATACACATAAAACATGTCCTTTAATTATCTCTCTCCCTCTTGTCCCTTTCTTTCTCTCTCTCTTGCCCCTTTCTTTCTCCCTTTATCTACCCCCTTATCCCTTTCTCCCTCTCTTTCTCTCTCTTGCTCCATGCCCTACACGATAGTAGCCACCCCGCCCCTATCATCCCATATAACACACACCGAGCACTCTGTCTCTCTCGTCCTTACCCTACCCCACACAAACACATACACACACAAATCCATGTACGACAACTTCACACACACCTAACACTACATTCTAACACACATGTACAATAGGCACACACACACACACACCATTAATTACACCCTCGTGCATGGACTTCATACATACACACACACACAAAGTTAAAGCCATTGTAATGCACTGAATTTTCTACAAACAACACCCAACCCATCACGCGCATGCGTACGTAGCACCATTAATACAAAACCTCCACAAACCAATCATACAATAATTATCCACTACCACCATAATGACAAGTAGACCACCTTCTCTCAAAATTCAAAGAAGACCCTAAAAGATAGACATTGACAAAATAAAACAATGACAAAAGGAAGACTTACTCGAAAACGAGAGAAAAATTAATTCTTATTAAATTTCATCTTCAATACTTCAATCTTAATTAGGGTTTTGATTTTGGTTAATGACTAGAAATTTTCTATTCCTAGAGAAAAAGTAACATAACATAAAGATATGGGGTCAAAGTATACCTTTTATTTAAAATAAGAGATAGTAAGAAATTTAAATCTTTTTCCTAATAATATTATCCCCGCTATCTCTAGTAAATCATAAGTCATACCATGTCTCAAAATCTCTACTTTTATAATTGTATTTTCTTCATCTTCTTTATTCTATTATTTTTATTTAATTATTTTTTTTAAATTGTGTTTTACAACTCTCCCCCCTAATAGAACTTTCGTCCTTGAAAGTTCATACACATTACATACTTGTGATCGATGCCATATTAATTTAATTGTTACTCTTGTATGCTATATTGTAGTTGGTCCATTTACTCTCATCACTTCTACATCTTTTAAGATTGATCAATAATTTCAATCGTTTTATTGAGCTTCATAGGTTTGCTGGGTTTCATTGTATTTTGACACCCTTTTTTTTCTTTACCTCTTTCATTTTCATTTCTTATTATTATTATTATTGTCATATTGTTTGCTAATATTGTTGTATTCATCAATAGCTTATATACATCCTGTCTCATTTGACTAAGTTTACTCTATTTAGTTAATCTTAATATTATCTCATCAATTTCTTATCCATATTATTTTTTATCATTTCTTACCCTTATTATTTTATTAATTACTTATTTTCTATTTTATTAACTGCTTATTATCATCTTTATTCATAGTTTACTTGTTGATCATCTTCTCGTAAAATTTTAGGAAATTTCATGCATCTTTATTCCTAGCTTACTTGTTCATCATCCTCTCATATGCTTGGTGGTGTCGTGTGTAGTACCATTGTAAGTGACTTCGACCATTGGCAAACAGACATCCTAATCGATCATAATCTTCTCTACTGAAGCTTGGAGCAGTGATCCTAAAGTACGATTGACTATCTCAATTTGGCCATCGGTTTGGGGTTGATAGGAAGCGTTGAACAGTACTTTAGTCCCCATACAACCCTAAAGTCCTTTAAAAATGGCTTAGAAACTTTAGATTTCTGTTTAAGACTACGCTTCTTAATACGCTATGTAACCGAACAATTTCTTGCAAAAAGAGAGAAGCAATAGTTGAAGCATCGTTAATTTTAGAGTAAGGCACAAGGTGTGCCATCTCACTAAATCTATCCACGACGACCATCACAGAATCTTTACCTCGAGTAGTTTTTGGTAATTTAAGAATAAAGTCCATACTCAACTCAGTTTAGGGATAGGTTGAGGCAAGTAAAGGCATTGCTTTCCTCTATTCAACTTGGCGTTAGGCCTTCTTGTAAGTAGTACGGCCCTTAATAACTTGGTGTATATCTCATCTCATTTTTTACCAAAAGAACCGTCTACTTAATAACTCATATGTTCTTTTCTCTCCAAAATGGCCAGAGAGTCTTTCATTGTGGGCTTCTCTCTCCAGTAGCTCTTTGATTGAATAAGTCAACACACATAATTTTCTACCTTAAAACAAATAGCTATCTTCTACATGATACTCATCCACTATTCTTTCATTGGCACATTGCTCAATATATAGGACTAGAGTGGGTGTCTTTAGGATATTGCTCTTTGATACTTGCAAACCTTAACAGTCTAATCTGCAATTTGGTTAGGAGAACATGTATTCTTGACAAAGAATTGGTAACTAAATTATTCTTGCCTTGTTTGTACTTGATTACAAAGTTTAATCCTTCTAGTTCTACAAATTCAATCCACCGCGCTTGCCGCTTCAATAGCTTGGTCTGACTTCTAAGGTTCCTCAAAGATTTATGATCTGTATAAATGATAAACTCTCTTGATAATAGATAGTGCTGCCATATTTAGAGTGCTTGGATAGGGTAGGAGTTCTTTGTCATATATGAAGTAGTTTAATTGAGATCCTTTGAGCTTTTCACTGTGGTAAGCAATTGGTTAGCCTTCTTGCATTAAGATAATGCCTATACTAATGCCTGACGTGTCATATTCCAACTTAAAAATCTTGTCCAAATCAGGAAAAACTAATATAGGTGCAGAAGTTAATCTTGCATTTACTTCAATAAAACTTCTCTCCTTTCTTTCTCCCTACATAAACTCAATGTTCTTCTTCGTTAGCTGAGTAAAGGGTGCAACAATAGTACTAAAATTTCTAATGAATCTTCAATAAAAAGATGCTAGTCCATAGAAACTTCTCACTTCGACACAAGTGGTTGGAGTCGACTACTCGACAATAGCTCAGATCTTCTCATCATCAACTCATAAGCATCTTTTGCCAACTACATAACCTAGAAATATCGCTTCCTCTTAGCAGAAACAATACTTCTTTAAATTGCTTAATAACCTCTCGGCTTGAAGTACATCAAGTACGGTATAAAGATGTTCATAGTAACTCGGTAGGTCAGTACTGTATACAAGGATGTTGTCAAAGTATACCACAATAAACTTCTCAATTAGGCCTCTCAATACATGATTCGTTAATCCTATGAAAGTGATTGGGGCATTTGATAAGCCAAAAGGCATAACCATCTACTCGTAAAGTTCATACCAAGTTTTGAACATGGTTTTCCACTCATCTCCCTAGCTAATCCGAATCTGATAGTAGCCAAACTTCAGATCAATTATACTAAAGACCTTAGCTCCATTCAGGTCATTCAACATCTCTTCTAATTTGGAGATAAGATACCTATACTTAATCATGATCTTGTTCACGGCTCTACTATTTATGCACATGCACCATGTTCCATCCTTTTTTAACACAAGGAGTGCTAACATAGCATAAGGGTCGAGGCTCTCCCTCGTATATCCCTTTTCTAGTAGTTCATTGACTTGTCTTTGAAGCCTAACAGCTTCTTCGGGTTTCATTCGATGAGCTAGCTTATTCAATAAGGCAGTGCCAGATATTAAGTCAATATAGTGCTCAATGCCTCAAAAAGGGAGTAATCCCTCAAGCAACTGTTGAAGAAACAGGTTAGCATATTCATCCAATAACTCTCTCACCTCAAGAGGTAGCTCAACTTTCTCCTTCATCTTTAATAGTCGACTAACCAATATAAAGGTTGGCATGTTAACTATTATAGCCTTTCATTGCTTGGCTCTACTCAAAATCAAAGTCTTTTTAGATCTTCGAGTAAGTTTAGTTTGCAATTTACTAACTTAACTCGGTGTCATAAGGTTCAACGTAATCTTCCTCTTATCTTTCTCGAACACATAGGTGTTCCTGAATTCGCCATGCATAACTCTTTAGTCAAAAAGCCATGGTCGGCCTAGCAATACATGAGATGCATACATAGGTAGTATGTTATAAAGAATTTCATCAAAATAATTTTCAATAGAGATCGGTAGTAAGACTTATCAAGTGATATGTATTGCTCCCTTCTCATTTAACCAATGCAACTTATACAGCTTTGGGTTTGTAATAGTCGGCAACTTAAGCTTATTAATCAGGTCGGTAGAGGCCACATTGGTGCAGCTTTCACTATCTATTATGAACATACAAACCTACTCATTCATATTGCAAGTAATATGAAACAAATTCTCTCTCTACTCCTCCTCAATAGGGGGTTTCAAACTCATTACACGTCGAACAACTAAAGTCAACTTATCTAGGTTCTTTGCAAACACATCCCCTTCAACTAGTTCATCCTCTTGAGTGGTTTACTTCTTGAGAATAACCTCCTCTTCAGGTTCCTCATCACAACTATCTACTTCGAGCTTAGGGACATCTCCCTTAATAATCATAGTTTGTCGGTTTTGGCACTAAGCAACTATATGTCTAAACTCTTGGCATTTGAAGCACTTAATCTAGCTCGTCTTTCTTCTAGATCTTTATCCCTTTTCATAAGTTCTTAATAGCACTTCACCATCAATTGGTTGGCTCTTTTGTTCAACTTTAACATCTGTTTGTCTACTCGACTCAGCACTTTGTTAAGCTCGGACACTTCCTTAAGGGGGTTAGCCTTATTGTACAAGTCAACTTGTCAAAGGTCAGTTTAGCCTATTCCTCCTTTACCTTTCTACTCGTTAGGCTACTCTTATAGCCTCATTCAATGTGGTGAATTGTTGAAGATCTATAATATCTTAGATGTCGCCTCTTAATCCAATAAGAAACCTAGATATTGTCCATGCTAACTGCTCATCCCCTTCACAATAAATCATGAGTATATGGAATTCTTGAACATATTTATCAACAGTTCAACCTCCTTACCTTAACTTTAGATGCCAAGCAAAAGTATCTTGCAAATAGTTATCTAGCATGAATCTGTTTCTGAGTATCCTCTTCATTTTAAGCTAATATCCTTCTCATCTTCTCATGATTTAGAAGTTCTTCCACCACATCATGTCACATCCTAAAAACTCAATAGTAGCAATTCTTACCTTCTCTCGATCCTCATACTAGCAATAATAAAAAACATGCTCAACCTTCTCCTCCCAATCTAAATAATTATCTAAACTCCTAGAATCATTGAAGCTCAGAATAGAAAGCTTCACATGGTTAGCAGCTTGAGGTGCTCGAGCTCACTCTTCTTCTTCTTTGTACTCTTCTCCCCCTTCATCGTCCATATCTTCTAAGTCAATCCTTCTTTATACTCATCCTTCTACTCCTCTACCCTGAATTGGTCAAGTTGGGATCTATCATCTAATTGGTTGAGTAGTTTGTGGAGTGTTTTGCATGGCCTTAATAGGTCGATAGGCCATTGCATGAACAACTCTGGTTAAATTAGCTATGAGGTTAGTTACCTTATCAAGTCTTTCATCTATGCTCTTGAGGGTGCCCAAGGGTTGTTGGCCGTGATGGATAATACTACTATTATCATCCCTAATACCAGTATTGACACTTGGATCTGTTATTTTCTTCGATAAAACTTAGTTTCAAACTTAAATTTGAAAAACAATAGATACTATTTCTCTAAACTAAACAACTTGTATACTCTTCCACACAAATGCCCAACTAGTCTATGAACATAACACTACACCAATGAACAATAAACTCAACTGAAACTTGCTTCATATTCATACATTTAGAGTAGGGCAAAATAGAGCATACGACCAAAACAAACTACCACTCTTACTATTCACTCCAACACTTACATCTAACTTTTAGGCAACTACAACTCATTACCACAGCAATTACTACTCATAAGAAAATTCAAACACAACTTACCCAAATGAAACCTCCACTCTGATATTAAAAGACGAAATGCCCTACCGAGAGCTAACCGGGGCAACAATATCAAGGTGGGTCCAAGCTTGCCGAAAGATTGAAGAATGAAATGGGAATCATGTGAAAAACAAGAAAAGTAAATAAGCAAACCCTTGAACAGCTCTAAGAATATGACACACTAGGGAGCTTTTAAGAACTCATAGCACAACTTGATATGATGTACAAAAAGGTTCGATAAGGTTACTCACCACCTAGCTTTGCCTAAGAGTTAGGATAAAGTAATGTAAGTAAACAAGTTAACGAGAGTAATGTTCATGAAAGGAAGTATATTGAATATTCTAAAATATGATGATGTGGCTAGAAGTACAGTGGGTATTTACACTCGAAAAACTAAGGCAACATGCCTAAAATAGAAAAGACTAAAGGTATATTGTTCAAAAGAAGTAATGTACAAGGAATAATGAAGAGTATAAATGAGAAATCAACGAAATCAGTAGATTAATACAACAAAATCCTTTCTGTTGGTCTTGAAGATGTAGCAACAAATTATTAGAGATGCTTCTGCTAGAAAGAGACAAACGGTACTATTAGGATGGGTATATCGAGTAAGGATGTCGAGCAGACCTGGGTCTATCCAAGAAGAAATGGCTATGGATGTATATTGGAGCTCCTCGGCCTCTTAGCACCAATATTGTCAATTTAGAGGTTGGCTCGATCATGGCTGAGTAGGCATGTGAGGGATCAAGTCATCAATATAGCATAAGTATAGTTGGTACTTGATTGCTAAGAGATGTGTAGTTACTTAGCTCGGCATAAGGAAATAGTCAACAACGAAAATCATCTCGGTTTTGATAAGAGTTGGCTAGAACATGAGAATTCACCTTGTTAGTCCTTTTAGGCCTTAGGCTTAGCTTTGGGTTAAAGGTCCAATGGTTTGATTCCCATCACAACATGCCATGGCATACACTAAATACAGAAAATATGATTTGTTAGTCCCATTACAAACATACATGTGTCGGCTTATATATAATTATAATTTACATATTTTAATCTTTTTCTTTCTTCTTTACACTAAATGTTATATATTTTATAAATTTTGCATTAGTGAACATTCTATATTTGAATCTTCTTATATACCATTAAAGTTTGTATTCTTTAACGAAGATGTCAATATTCTACAAGGTGGATCATGGTAAACTAGTTTGTTTCTAGTGTAATAAATTTATTATTCAAGTTAACCTTTTGTTTTGAATATTTTATGCTTGTTATCATCTTTAATTACCATAGTAAACATTTTGGTCAACTTAGAAGGTGTCTTAATTCACTCGAGGGGCATTTTGTGCCCATATATATATATTTAATCCTTCGAATAGCTTCAATATCTTCTTTTGAAATTACTTGACTACTTGTTTATTAATTATATATATTACACTCTTAATTGTCTTTTGCCGATTTAATTGTTGTTGAAAGGTCATGATTATAAGTATGTGTGTGAACATATTTAGATTTCTATACAAGCTATGTGCTAGCTTCTTAAGTCTTCATCTATCAATGTTACTAGGTAGTGTTTTTCTTTGGCTGAAGTTTCTTTCTATTTATTTTGTATCTAACCTCGATCTTACAAACATTATGTTAAGCATAACAAAGAGGATAAGCTTAACCAAATTCTAAACCCCATTCTCCATTATACTACTTCACTAGCTCTACTAGTTCTTTACTTAGGCATACTACAGAAGGATGAGAAAAGATTTAAAGGAAAAATAACAAAGAGAGGCAAACATGTAATTAAAGTTAGTAAAAAGATATTAGATATAATAAGTAAAACATGTGGTAAATCAAATGGAAAGCAAAAATAAAATATAGAAATCAAATATGTAAAAATATGGTAATTATGGTAACTATGGTAACTACTTTTGTAAGTTCTAATCGAACCTAAGTTCAACCTACTCTCTTCACACCTTACTGTAATATTGATCATTAGCTTATATCTTTCTAAAGATCCATAACCTAAGCTCTAATACCCCTAAAAGCCCTAGAACCTGAGGAGTTACAACTTGCCACGTACCATCCCTAAAAGTTGACACACTAAGGAGTTTAGGAACTTATAACTTGCCTATAATCAATAAAAATCTACCAACTCTCATAGAAAATAGCTCCTCAATCATTGATAAAAGAGTGATATAAATGCTTACTCATCTCTAACTATACTTAGATATGACACTAACTTGCTTAGGATAACATAATTATAACATCTTAACTAAGAAATCTCATAGCTCTAATATGTTACTTAAAATACATAACCAACAAGAATCATAAGCCACTCCACCCCATAAATCAAGGTAATATAAATAACATGTTACAAGCAACAATTAAACCAAATCCTAGCTCCACTCCATACCTGTCATTTATTCTACAAGTAACCCAACCCATCATCAAGGTAGCAATCTTCACTCTCTTCATAATGATAATAATAACAATAGCTAGCATCATCATAAATCTTAGTAATATCATTATAACTTGAACCTACAATTGAAATCACAAAGTCCCTAAAGGGTGAGCCATGTCTAGTGCGAAATACTACAAGCATATGAGCATGATTAGGCAGTTAATAATATACATGCATGAACACATGACATTTAGTATGCAACACACATTGATTTTTATCTTTAATAATGAGGTTTATTAATCAGCATAGTCTCGAGGTCCCAAAACTTGGGGTAACTTATGACTCTTACACTCACAATACATAAATACTATATAAGTATTGATGTTGGGTCCTCCCTAATACTTAAGTGTCAAAAAACCATTTTAGATCTACTTAGGTCATTTCAGTGTGGATTCTACTCAGGACAACATCACACAAGATCACCAGGTGTTACACCAACACGACTAGACTTAACTAGTAGGTAGTCGAAGCTAAGTACAAGTAGCAAAAATCAATTAAGGTCCAAGTTCAATTAAGTCCATTTTAAAGTTTTAGCTTAGCACACACAACCAACAACTATGTATCTCGTACCTAAAGCTTTTATCTCAATAAGATCTAACACCACATAACTCCTAGCACTTATTCAAAAATATAAATACTAAGTTTAAAATTTATTAAATTCTTCGCAATTCGACTCAATACTTCTTCCCTTTTAAGTCAACCTTCCACCTCATCCTTTAAGCTTCCAAACCACCCTCTACGTGTCCTTCCATATCTTCTTACTTATTTTTCAACATCTCATAATATACATAAGTATTACCTATACTACGCATCTGATTTACACATATATATAATTATTCACATATATAGTATATATACTATTACCAAGCTGTTTTGTAAATATAATAAAAATATATATGTTTAATGAAATCAGAAATGTACACACATCAATACTTGAGTATACATGTGGACCGCACATATTAATGTATATATATACCCATAAGTAATTCACTCATGCATAATATTATATTACACAATGTATATTATATTATATTAAATATACATATATATTATTTCATATTGTATAATTAACATACATACATAACATGCCCTTTCATTCTCACTCTATCTCTTGTTCTTTTCTTTCTCTCTCTCTCTCGCCCCTTTCTCTATCTCTATCCATCCCCTCATCCCTTTTTCCCTTTCTCTTCCTGCCTCTTGTTCCCACCACCACCCATACATCGAGCACTCTTTTTCTCTCTTGTCCCTACCCCATACAAATACATACACATGTACCATTAAACTACACGCATATACATACAACTTTACATACACCCAACACCACTCTCCAGCACACATGTACAATAGGCGCACACACACATCATCAATTATACCCTCATGCATGGACTTCATACACATACACAAAATCAAGGCAACTGTAATCACCAAATTTTCTGTAAACAATACCCAACCTATCACACATACGCATACGCAACACCAATGATACAACACCTCCACAAACGGATCATATAATAATTATCCACCATTATCACATTGACAAATACAACACCTTTTGTAAAAACCTCAAATCTAGACTTTTGAGTATAGAATTAAACTCATGTATTGTAGATGAGTTCCTTAAGTCAACAGAACCAGTAAAATTTAAAATCGATTAAAATTTCAATTCGAAACCTAAAACGAATATGAAAAATCTTAAATTATTAATCGAAACTCTAGTCGCTAACACAAAACCTTAAACCTTAAATATGTATAACTGTAAGAGATTGACTTCGAATTAGATAAAAACCTTAATCGCATATGAAAACATTAAATTCCATATGTGTGTACATATGAGAAACTGAACCTGAACCTGATCAAAACTTTAAAACCATAGTTTTAAGCATATAAATACATTAATTAGTTACAACTAAGATAAAACCCTAATTGAGTATAAATACGTAACGATATGCTATATCATATAAAATCATTAACCAATGATCAAAGACAACTCCCATTTGTTCATAAATGTGTACAGTACTAAGTTAATTTAGTAGAAACTAAGATATTGCATTATAGATCATATTAATCTCATAATTATATAACTAAGTTAATATTATATAGATTTAAGTGTTTAATTAATGTTTACACTACATAAATCAATGTTAATATTATAAATTGTGTTTTTAATGTTAATTACATTAAGTATGACACTAAATCTTATATAGGGATATAAATACCTAGAAAAAGATTCCAATAAGTATTTTTACTAATTATTTCATTTAATTCTATATTTCCTTTCATTTACTTAATGTTTCTCTTAATTATCCTTAATTCCATCAATATGTACACAAATTTCATGTAATTTCTAAGAGTTGACCAAGTCAACATGTTGATAAAGTCAACAAATGTCACTTTCCATCTAGAGAATTCTTCTACTTTCTTTGCTTTTCCACTCATTTTTCACATGATTTTTTTTGTCTAATTTTCCCCCCTTGCCAATCACTTTCTAGAGAACCTTAGACTCCACCATTTTCTTCCATAAAAACATAAATTTGGATACATTGTTTTTCCTTTTTCTTTTTACTTCACCCATCAATAACTACCAAACCACTATTCTACATACATAACTCCTATTTCATATTATAAAGGAAAAAGAGGTAGGCTTTCAAATAATTTTTTATTTTAATTAGTAATTAGTTGTTTAGGTTATGTTAGTATTGGAATTATCATGTAATATATACATATATGTTATTGAAGATAGAAATCTCTATATCCATACATAGAAGTGTAGAAATACTTAGGTGTAAGAGTAGAAATACATAAGTATGTATATACATGTGAGACACTTATGTTTGAACTTTAGTAAAATACATAGTATAAGTGTAGAAGAACACATGTACATATGTTGGAAGATCCTTATACAAGAGTATTTTTTATGCACATAGCCTAAAATAAGGAAATACTAAGTGTATATACATATAGTTTACTAATTGAAATCATAATATATAAAAATATGAATTTTATGAGGGTTTCTTAGGAGTGTATGGAGTACATACGAAAATATGTATACCACCACACGGGTATATATACAAGTATATAATAAGTATATAAGTATATAAGATATGCATGTATACACATAATATACATATAAGGTATAAAGACATAAGTATAAAATAAGTACATATGTAAGTTTAAGTTATAACATAACCATCTAATATAATATAATATAATAAAGTAATAATATATCACGTATATATATATATATATATATATGTAAGTATGGGTTGAAACTTATAATGGACCTATAATACATATATCAACTTATTTTAACCTTATATAAATACAAGTAATAACAATAATAATATAAAATTATAAAAATATAAGAATATGGTAAGTAATTAAATCATAAAGTAATAAAATGAGATACAAAAAATACTAAATAAGAATATTTAAATCACAAATAATTAAAATTATAACGAATCAAACCTATATCATAAAACGTGGGTCTTAACATCCAAAACAAATCCCGTTATGCGAACGTACGTTTGAAAACCATGAAAATCAACTATAAGATCATAAAAGTCGGAATTAAGATAAAAAAGTTACATGTGACTAAAGATTTAAAATCAACCGAAAAGAATAAAGAAGATAACTAAGTTAATTGACCTCATAAACTAATAATGAAGAGAAATAAATAACTAAATACATAAGGTATCATAACTCACACATATACAAAAATAGTTACTATTAATCCCATTAAGTATGGTAAATCCTGTACACATCACACTTGGTTTATATTGGAAAAATAGGTAAATTACAATAGACTTTTAATTAACTAAGGAGTTTGATTTCTCAAAATACTTTTGAGTTTTATGATCTTTTAGGCATCTGTATGTCGAGTTTTGGAAATCCTAAAAGTTTGGAGAATGAGCAATAATCCAAGTGAGGGAATTCTAATGACCTACTACCTGCTTGTGTGTATTACTTGTATGATGTTTTATTATTTGTTGATGCTCATATGTCTAAATGACTGTTTTGCTTGTTTGCTATTATCTGTGTGATCACTTTTTAAAATGATAAATATAAATATCTAATCAAAATAATCAACTATATTCGTTACATGTTTATGACTTAATAAATGTATGGATGAGGAGTGCTAGCTTTGCAAAATTTTGAGAAAAGTATTTTTGGGAAAAGCTTTTCTAATCTTAAACATATTTTTATACGATTTCCATAAGGGCCCATAGTGCCATAAATCATATTTTATTATTAAGACAAAGCTAGCATGAGATCTTCAATTGATAGCGAGATGACTCGCTTTATTGTACACGTGAAGCCTTGGATAGATTTTGATTGTAAGAAGAAATTCATGTTTGTACCCAGGGGGCCTTAGATGGTGGATGGCCCTAGTCTGGGGTCCACTTATTTGAATTGGAAATTCTTTCTCAACTAGGATAATAGTCGAGTGTCGCTTGAAGGGGTAGTGCCCTTAGGCAATCTCATGCAGATAAGCTGAGTTGTCTTGTATGGGTAAGTACAAGAGATAATCAAAGTGTAAACAACGTAATTTTACACTATCTATAGTTTCGGACTCCTATGGATGTGTTGATTGCATTCATCGCACCTGTATTCATTTCGTATGTAGATAGCTTACACGTGTGTTAATAATATTTGATAGCTTACTTAAATGGTAGTGATGAGAGACGAACTTATTGAGCTATTTTATGCTAATTCCCCCTTAGTTTCTTTTACAGGTTTATTTATGCTGGGATTGTGATAAATTTTAAGTGTCTAGTGTAAGATAAAGATAAGTGTGTTAGTACTAGAATTAACTGAGACTTTTTTAGGTGATACAAAAATATCCTCTATAGAAAATATTTGTATGTTAAAATTCAATATAATTTAATATTTCTTATAATTTTATAGCATTGGTATATCATGTCTTATTATTTGGTAGGAGATATTGATTCTCTATGGTTCTGAAAGATTGTGGGATATTGAACATTTATAGTTATTTATATTTTACAATAAATTAATTAATTACAAATTAGCAATCTTAGTAATTAATTATTTAGAATCTTATAATCTCTAACTTATAAATTGATTTCCATATTATAAGTAGATACATGATATAAAAATTTTAGACAATCCTATTAGACCCCTTTTAGAGTCTCGACACCTTCGCTCAAAACTTAAAGAAAACTCTAAAAGATATAAATTGACAAAATATAACAAAGATAAAAGGAAAACCTACTCGAAAATGAGAGAAATTAATTCTTGTTAAATTTTTCCTTTAATGCTCCAATCTTGATCAAGGTTTTGGTATTTAGTTGAAAACTGGAAGTTTTCTATTCTTTAAGAAAAAGTAACATAATGTAAAGATATGGGGTTCAATTATATTTTTTATTTAAGATAAGGGATAGTAGAAAGTTTAAATCTTTTCCTTGATAATATTGTCCCTATTATCCTTAGTTAATTATAAGCCATGCTAGTCTCCAAGTCTCTATTTTTATAATTCTATTTTCTTCCTTTTCTTTATTCTATTATTTTTATTTAATTATTTATTATTTAAAAAAAAAAAAGCAACCGGGTTTTACAACCTCATAAATGTAGTGAAAGAAAATAATTAAGACTGCTAAGGTTTTACATAATCATAGCGCTTACAAAAATAGAGGATGGCATGTGGTGTCTAAGTTCGCATTTGCATTTATTTTCTTAAAGTGTGACCATTTCAACTGATTCTCGTTGAATGAGATTTGACCCAAGCCTTGATTTTGGCCTCTTGAATTGGCTGTGGGACAGACACGCTAATAGGGGATAGGATGGTTCAGTTGAATGACCTTACTTCGTCTAATGCTTCTTGCTTCGATCGAATTTACTCAAGTGAGATTCTACCGATATCCTCCATACTGTAAAGGACTTTTCTTATGGCACAAGATTTGAATCTAATAACCTATATTAGTAGTTCTTACAGATTTCGCCTCCCGCATTAGCTTCTTAAATGTCATGTAATTTTAGCTCCTTTGTGCCTATAAAACATCGAAACAATCGTGATCATTGGGGGAAAAAAAAAACTTTGAGTTAAACGTATATAAACATGGATATATTTAGGAGCTATCATTCCACCAAGCTTAGACCTTTACTTGTCCTCAAGTAAAACATTTATTTATTTTTGTTACCAAAATAAAACATTTATTTTTATGTTCAATCATGAATCATGAATGTGTTTGAAGGGGAATAAGAGTAAATGAGTGAATTTACTAAATTCTTACCAAAGGTTAAAAACTTAGGCTATGTCACGGAGATTAGCCTCCAATTAGACCATAGTTCATGGTCATGCTCTTACTCCTTCCCATATTGAAGAGCGAACGCGCGTATAGAACTTATATGAGCAATTAACATTCAATTTGCCTATTTTAATAGAAGACTCGTGTGCATTTTTTTTTTTTTTTCATTCATTGATTGTGTAAGAGTATTCTATGTCCTAATAGTTCCTTTTCTGCTTCTTTTTGTTTTACATATTTATTCTTTCTTCTCTTTTCATTTATTGTGCCCTATCTAATTAAACTCTTTTAGCTTGTCAAAAACATATTCTTGTTCATGTGAGTTCATAATTTCATTTTATCTTGTTTAATTTTAAGGGATTAAGTACAAATGATTTCACAAAATGGATAAAATAAAAAATGTTAATCTCTAGTTTTTCCAAATTAATAAATTCCTATCTCAGTTTTGTGTAAGATAAAAACTTATACTTACTCACAGCTAATCCCCACACTATTTACTCTTGGCACATTCATTCATTATCATTTTTATTCAAGTGGCTAACAATTCCTCAAAGTTTGATTTTTTTTTTTTTAAATCCATTGAAATTCAAGAGAAACGGGAAATTTAATGAAATTACATTAGTTTTTATTTCGAAATATGCAACCCCCTAGAATAAAGGACATGATAGATAAAAGTAAACAACCGCGAGCTGTTATCATTGTCTAATATCAACCCGTCAAATATCGATTCATAATCTGTCATAACATTTTATTAACTAATTTGGCTTCCAAAAATCGACTGGACATGTCCGTAAGCAATGCCTACGAATGTTCTAAATGTCAAACGTTGGAGGAGTGAAATCACCTTAGACTTACAGATGGTTTTCTGTTTCCTCGACAGACCCTTTTTCAATTTTATGAATAATGCACAAATGGTACATGTAGCCCAAAAAATTGTTCCAATGGCCGGAACAGGTAGATCATCTAAGAGTTTGGAGACAATAACGAGATAAAGATAAAAAATCATGTACATTATCGATTCCACATTCTTCATCTACTAGCTTATGTAACTACGCATGCGGTTCACTCATATAAACACAAATGTTGCATATATGTCAAAATATCAACTCATTAACATTTACACAATAAAATAACTCTGTCAAAAATGGGATGTGAGAAATCCGGTTGAGACAGTCACGTGCATGCTATATAACTCCTCCGCTTCATCTAGCATCATAGATGTAAAGTATAACTAAGGCTCTTAAGGACTTGAACATACAGGGAAAAGTTAGAGGAGCTGTAAAGTATGGACCCATTGTTTTTAGGGAAAACCTACTTGTTTTTCCATTCTAAACTTTACTTAATATCTTAAAGCAGTCTAACAGCATGACAGCGTTTCTCCTATCTCTAAAAGATTAAATGAAGAAGAGCTCTCGATTATTTATCACCTAGGACCATTGATGACGTTCTGTGTAGATTTGCTTTGACGGTCAGCGATTAAGATAAGTCATCTCTTTGATCCAAACTTGTGGAGAGTGTTTTTAAATTGAACGAACCTCTTTGATGAGAAAAGTTGATAGCACACATGTTAGTCCAATATGTTTCTGCCCTAAATCCATCATGCTAAATCTCCTTACGTCAACACAAATCTACAGACCTGATTTCTAATCTAAGGAGTTAACCTTTTCTTGGAACTAAAACTTCCAAAATAGTAGAGATTCGTTTTGGTGTTTCATTCTAACAATCAGATTAGTGCTCGGGATCAAATTTTGGGAACAGAAAACCATATATATATATTATTAATTTTCTCGCCTCAGTATTCCCATTGAGGTTAAAAGTAACAATGATACATTAAATTTAATGGAACCCAATTCCATATAATAATCCGTACAAGGCTAAATTTATGAAAGAAAACTATAGAGAAGTTCAAAAATATTGAAGTGACGATAATTCGCATCCTTTTTTTTTTTTTTGTTATTTTTCTTTTTTTCTTTCTTTTTTCTCGCGAATCAGTAAATTACTGCTCAACTTCCATTTACGCATTAAGATGATATATAACACTTCAAAAAAACATAAGTAAAAAGGTCCGGAAATGCAATTATGTTGGAAGAAGTGATCGTTATAAAATTTTCAATGCTAGCCATAATCTGATTTTTTTTAATTAATATTCCTACTATATCTTCCTCGAAGAAAAACTTGCATACTATATTGGTGATTACATATATTAAATCTATTAGAAATTTAAAATTGATAGCAAAAGTAATTAGTAATTGTGTAATAATAGTGATTGGTAAGAAGAAGATTGTAAAATATAGATTTGATTTTTTTTTAAATGAATATTGTAACTACCGAAAATAAATGAATGATAAATAATTTTTTTTAACATAGTGTTTATCTTTTGGAAAGTTTAAAAAGCTAAAATCAAAAAGAAAGAAAGAAAATAAAAGAGAAGGAGCGAGAATGAGAAGCTTATCGAAGCATTGTTTGCTTGGATGATGAGCTTTCTTTGTGTACATATAGCTGATGTTTGTAGTAAAATTCTATGTTTGGATAGTTTGTTCTATCTATATGTTATGTCGCTTAAAGTAAATATAATAAATTTATAAAATAATGATCGATTATAAAGAAGACCGGAAGACATAGATTCACTTATAATTTTTTGAATAAATGGTTTTGGGAAATAAATTCTTCATTAGAATTATATGACTCTGTCTTTCGCTTTTACAAGAATGTATTAGAATTATTTATTTTATCGTAGGTATATATGCTAATTTTATTTTCATCATTCATATCTTTGAGTAGACCTAGGAGGTGGTTCAAACTTGCCTTGGACCATTAGTTTACAGGTCATGGCCATAATGAACCATGATCAGCCCACGAGTTGGTGATTCAGGGCCGGTTCATGAGGCTCGATGGTTCATGGTCCTTGAATTGGTTTTTTTTTTTTTTATTATCTCAAGGCTTTGCTGATCCTTCAACCATTTTTTTTTCCCTTTTATCCATCCATAAAGTATGCATTAAAAATGGAAAAAAAAAATATACAAAAGTCTCTTACAATATGAATGCCTAATTTGATCAAATAGAGTAAAGTGGTCGGAGGGAAAATATTTTTTACTGTACTTTATGATCGCCTAGAAGGTGCTTATGTATCTACTAATCAGAATCAAACCGCCGTAGTTTGATTTCGATTTTTAAAAAACTTTTAGTTTGTTAATCAATTTTACATTTTGAGAAAAACATCCAAGTGTACCTGATTACCTAAGTTAAATTTTTTGAAGAAAAATAATTTTAATTGGTCATAATTTGGAAAAACCTAATGTTATATCAACACTTTTGGGAAAACCATGCCATTTAGTGTTTTTGAACAATTAAAAAAAAAAAAAAAGATTTTTCTACGTGATAAAAAATTTTCGTAAAGGATAAAAAAAAACTTATTATATATCCTCTTAAGGTAATTGTTCATGTTCATGAGTAGGAGTAGAACCCATGGGTGAGCTTGGGCTTTTATCATATTAGTTCTAGTCACTAAAGTAATCATCTTCCTCGTTTGATGCTCCGCATGGTTCTTATCGTTTACAGGTCGTCTTGTACCAATCTTTTGTGCAAAAATTTACCTCAATACTAACAACAGATAAGGAGGCTTGGTGTTCATCGACGATCAAGCCTACTATATTAAACTCTTGCTCAACAGCGACCATTGATGCTAAAGCAACGAGTACCTCACAGGTGATGTGAGATATCAGTGAATAGTCCCTTCTATGCCTTTGCCACCATTCTAAAATATTGAAGTTCTTGATGGAAATACTCTCAAAAAACTCAAAATTACCAGACCGTTGCCTCTTTAACTTTTGCACTAGTAACCGCTTACCCATGAATGAGTAATACCGCTCATTAGTGAGTAGCGAAAGAGAGACTAATGACTGACCACCGTACTGACTTTGGTAGTAGTTGAGCATCTTCTCTATGTTAGTCATCGCTATCGATACTTTTTGCTATACTTCCAAGTTGTACATATCTTCAGAATCCGTTAGATCTTGAATGTAACCATAATAAGTTTTCAAATATATTGATAATAATTCCACTTTACAATGAAGGTCTAAAATAGTTGCTATGAGATAAATATGAGGAATTTCTTTATAATAAGTTAACCACTTCAACTTCATATCATATATGCATGTGTATAGGTATGGGTCTTCACAGGCCTAAAGTAGCATGCCAAGTATACTAACGGTTGATATAACAAACAAGTGAACACTAAGTCTGTAAACTTGTGAAAATGTCTTAGTAGCATCATGAAAATCCTTCAAAACTTTTAGTAACTGCATACTAATATTGTAGTTACTGGGAAAAATGTCAACTCCTTACATGTTGTACATTGCAAAGTCATACTATAGTTCATTGTAAGGAATTGTGCTATGCAATTACTTGTAAGTCGAGTTTCAATAGTATTGCACATCCATCTTAAACTTCTGAGGCCTCTTCCTGCGCTCTATGTAGAAGTTCCTCTACTTTTTGTGAAGGGACTGTCTATCTATTATTGTCTTGATGATGTTCTTGATTGGAGCTATACTATCGTACAAAGCTGTAATGTCATCCTTGACACATAAGCTAAAAATATGACATGCATAACGTATATTGATAGTAATTTTTCAAATCGGATATTGATACAATATTGATAGTTACATTATCAAAACCAATAGAAAAAATTTTCCTCACTAATCCGTACTCATTTAGGATTTCTCTAATAATTTTATAAATGTTTTGCTCCGTACATTGATTGTTAAATACCCCAAAAGCCAATAGTCATTTATTAAGTTGCCAATTATTGTCTACTTAATGAATAATAACACCCATATAAAAATTATTACGAAAAAATTCATCCATATCTTTGTACGCATGGATACTTACATATCGAAGGAAGTAAACTTACCTACAAGCTCTCTCTTACTTTTGTGGTAGAGCTCTTGTGTGGCTCAGGTTATCATTTTGCGACTAAGTTATCACAAGTTGGGGTTAAATATCTCTCACTTGTATTGACTTTGCCACTCTGATGCGCCTACATTGAATGAGAGGTACATGTTTGCCGATACTGTGCTAAGTTATACTTTTGCCTCTCTTCATCATACCTCATTAGCTTTGATTAGATGAACCATCGCCTCAGGTAATCTGTTGCTGCATTCTATCTATTCCTACCTCCTCGGGATGCTTTGACCTTAAGTGCCTGTTAAGGGTACTACATCCCGCTCCTGTTTTCCATGAATAACTCGTGTTGTAGTAATTGTAGAATGCCCTTGAGTTCCTCCTTTTGTTTGTACCTTTATGAAAATGAGTAGTAAAAATATTAGACTTACCATGTTTAGGGAGCTTACCTGAGCCGGATGGTCTTGAACTGCTGGGCTCATATTGTCCTATATGTTGCTCTTTTGTTTTAGGAATAGTTTCAATGTCGTCCTCCTCATCCTCGAACATGTTTGTAAGGCAACTTATTTGTGGGGGTTCAAATCTTGTGAGTCGTGCAGGGACGCTCATATAAGAAGGTTCGAATCTAACGTGATGTTCAAGGACACTTATGTGTGGAAATTAGAAACCAGGAGGTAGCATACCCCGGTAACTCATGCATTGATGTTCAACATTAAAGCCAAGAGGTAGTGTGCCGCGATTATTTGTGTGATGAGGTTCTACATTGAAGCCTAGAGGTGGTGTCACTTCTTCTTCTACGTTTTCAACCATATTGTGTATTATTTGCTCATTCAGGTTATACTTGTTATCCAAGTACGCTTGAACGTCTTGAACTGTTGTGGTACAGATGACATATTGGAAATTCCAATGCCCTTATTCTTACTTTTACCACTAGATGATGAACCCTGTTTTTTTACTAGAGAAGGTATAATGCAAAAATCTTTCCATCGATACTAATATTTTTTTTCTCTTATTTACTACAACAAAGATTTATGAATAAAAGACAGAAATAATATATAAAAGAAAATAAAGCGGAAATTATATGGTGAGTTTATGTATGTCAACATTATTTTCTAATGCAAATTGTTCTATGCAATGAAGTGGAGAATTATGCACAAATATTAGTGGTTAGTTGAAGGAAATATTTCTAACAATGTTTCATAATTGAGACAAATTTGAAGGCAAAATGGTTGGAGTTGGAGAAATTTAATTAGTTTGTAGAGTAAATGTTGCTACTAAACCTAAAGCTACTATTTATAAGGATCGTGGAATGTGTGAACGAGTTGTTTGAATTTTGAAATTTCAAATTTTAAATGGTTTGGCATCGTAAATTTTAAATTGCAAATTTAATAGAAGATAAAGGATAGGAGACAAAGGAGGGGTGGAGGGGGAGGAGGTTGGGGTGGTCATTATGACCGGCCATTATTATTATTATTTAATATTTCAGTAGTTTAAGGATAGCCGGATCAGGCAGTTTAGCCTAGGGGAACTGTTTAGGGCCTAAATGCCCGACGATTCACTAAGACCAGTCGGCTCGGCCATTATTGGGCCAGGCTAGTTCACGGTTCAAAACCAGATCTTGCCTATGTATATCTTTGAGCATTTTAGAAAAACTATCAATAAGCCAAAAGGAAAAAAAGTTTCACTCTAAGCACCAAAAGAAAGTCTGGACTATTGATCTTAATGATGAGACTAGCAATTATAGTGCTAACTAGTCATGTTTCGTATTGGGAAATTGTTAAATTGTGACTCATATCCTAATCTAAACTGGTGTATTGCAAAATAGATGGCATTTCATGGACAGTGGACCAATAAAGGCTTATGATGAACTGATGAAGACTTATGGTCGATCCCCAATCCTTGAGAGTCGATAAGAGACAAGCTAATTGGTCTATTATGGTTCATATTTGACATATTTGAATGAATCAATTCCTAAGTTTATTTGAAACTTATATATGGAATTTTTAACAAGGAAAATGAGTTAATTGGTCCTATTATCAAAACTAAAGCCAAGGGCTTCTAGAATTTAGTGTGAGACATTATTATAAAAGACAGCATGAAAGATGAATAAACTTATTTGAAGGCCTTCCTCGTTTACACTCATATGCGAATGGGTTGAATTTGTTTATTTGCAATGGTCGAATTCAATTAATTCTTCTAGTTAATGTACATGGCGTCACTCTTATTGACACCACCTATGTATGTATGGCTCATGCATGATTTACATGACTCATTAGGGATTATCAATTATTTTATTTTAGTTTAATTGCTATTTTCTTAAACTTTTTGTTTCACATGTATGCTCATGCTTTTAGATGTTATTTTACATTTTTAATCTTTTCAATAATAGGGTTTAGTATACTTCTATTAAAATAACTGCATCAAAATAATAGATAATTTTATAGATAGTTATGAAACCCTGGACCTTTTTCTCTTCTCCATGCATATCGATTACTTTACATGAAATTGTGATGAATATCAATTTAATCTAGTTGTAGATCATATTAACTTGATTAAATCTAGATCAATAATCTTTCGTGTGTAGTATCATTAAGATTATTGATCATATAACTTTCTCTTCCAATATTCCTAAAACAAAAACCCCAAAACATAAACACATTAAATACATAAGTTCCTTAATTTCTTCTTAAAATTTGTGTAACTCTAGTGTGAAACTTATACGGAATACGTCCCATATCATCTTAGTATTAGAGTAATAGGTTGTAGCAAAGGCTGCTAAGGCTACTTATCACATGCATGCAATGCGTGGCTTAGAGATTTGTATGGAAGGCTCACCTTTTGGTATGGGAAGACCATTAGGGTCAAGATAAGCATCCACTAGAGAAAGGGCATGTGGCTATGGGGGCACTCAACTGATCTTGTAGGGGATGCTAGTTGTTTGTTGTTGGGTGCTTAAGAGGGCACAAGGTTGTAGTTTACGCTTGAGAAGGTTGGAGTGTACACTAGGGTAAGATATTAGTAGGCATTCAGATTGGCCATGGTGTGCACATAGCATGCTCGTGTTATACACTTAGCTAAGGTGTTAGAGGGTCAACATTAGTTCTTGTAAGGTAGTCCTTATGTGTACTAAGGTGGGTAGTTTTATGCAAATGTTAGTCACTACTATTTTCTTGTTTTTTGCTTTAGCAAAGCAATTTTTCAAACTATGGTGGAAGACTATGAGTTCGAGATATTAGATCTATTAGGGGCTATGGAGACTGGTAGTGTTGTTTATAGTTGTAGAGTTCATATTCCTTCATCATCAAACTTTCTTATAGACATAAGGTTTAAGTGAATATCTAAACATGCCTAATATTTATAAGAATGAGCTTATAACAAGTTTCAATCTGTAAAAAATAATATCTTTATAACGTCCTAAAATCCGAAGGCGTCATAATCTGCCACATGTCTACCATTTAGGAATACATTAAGGCTTTAAAACTAACTACAATCTCCAATAGAACTTGTAACAATCACTTATCAAATATAAAACTACAATTCTCTAAGTACATTAATTCGAGTAACTCACAATCAAGTCACTTCAATCACAAATATGCTTAATAATTAGATCTTAATCTTTTATAACATATAAAACTAACCATCTCTTTTTCCCAATCCGATAATAGCAATATCTATACTTGTCGCGAATAACATGTCAAATGAACCTGTAGTTATGTTAAAAATAAAAGAATGGCCAAAGCCTAGTATGGGTGCACAAACACATAAGGATGTCAAGCTCAAAACATACACATGTGTATAATGTGATTATAACAGACTATAAGTATATAATAGTTTAACTATCTTTAATTTAGGCTCGTAATCGACAAAGAGGTACTCATAACCCAATTACACCGTGATTTTGTCCACATACATAAGTGGATATAAAATAAGTGTTCCTTTAAGTCCTTCACAATAAGAGTCCAGAGCCTAGAACCTACTATTCTAATTATGTCGTCTCATGTGAAAGTTCACTAGGGAAACCTTACACATGATTTGCAATTACTCTTTTAGGGAACTACCACCATAAGCCCTTAAAGCGAACAAGTTAAGCACAATCAGCAAACTATTCACTTAGGCTAAATATAAATTAGTCTGGTTAGATTCTTTTTATCCTAGTAAGCACAACTATACAAATAAGCACCACGTACCTAAGATCGTTTCTCTATAGATAACTGAAAATCTATAACTTTAAGTCTCGCATCGACTAACTCTAACCACCCATCCAAAGAGAAACTCGAAATGTGATAACCATCATGAATCTATTTTAAATTGAGAACAAACATATACATTAACTTTCAAAGGATCAATTATTAAGTTTTACCTAAAACTTGCTTGTGAACTTATTGATCTATTACTTATCAATTCAAAGGTTTTGAATAAAATTAATCCAATTAATACATTAGTCAAAGATAGGAATTGTAAATATTATAAATATATAATACGATAGAGTAAAAAGTTAACTTATTCATATATAATATAGTTTAATTACCAATATCGTAAGGGTACAATATATGAAAGGGAAATATTTAGTAAATATAAAATGAGGATATTAAAATATAGGACTTACTAACTAAAATAAATAAAAGAATATGTATATTAGTAAATAATACTGAAGTTCATAGAAATATGAAAAGAAAAACATATTAGTAATTGGAATATGAAATGGGCATACTTTATGATTAATACTATATACTACATAATAATAATATTTGTAATAGAAATAATGGCCTCAATAATTATTCAACGTATAATATAAGAGAATCGAATCATCGTAAATTAAATTGATAATTAAAATAGTATATATATGATACAAATATCAACGTAACTCTACATCCAACAAAAATTAGTGATTTAACTCCACATATAACAAAAAATAATAACTCAAATCCATATATAACAAAAAATAATAACCTAACTCCATATCTAAACATATATTTAATAATTCAATATGTGGTATAATCTATAATAGCAACTTTTATATAAAATAATAGTACAATATAGCAAATAAATCGATTTATAATAAAAATCCATTATTAGCAAAATAATTACTTTTTACAATGATGGAGGAAATAAAAATAATATAAGACATACGCAATACCTAAAAGGTAATCAAGTCAATTCGTTAAATAAATATTACAAATAAGAGTACTCAATGAGTATGGAATTGTTGCCAAATAGAAGACTTATTAGAAAATAAATAAATAAAAAATTACCCTTTAATTTAGAAAAACCCAAAATAATTAAGGATAAATAGTTTTATTGGAATAGCTTAGAACAATGACTAAAAGTTCATCGCTGTTGAAATGACTGTTCGATCAACGTGAGGGAAGACAAGAGTTTGAGAAATCTAGGGGCATAGGGTCTGGCCAAGAATGAGAAAAGAAACAGTAAGAGGGATTAAGTGAGAGAGGAATGAATGGTGGAAGGATTGAGGGGTCTAGTCGGTGAAACAAGATATTGAGGGGGAAAAGAAGAGAAGAGAGATGAAGGGGATGAGATGAGACAGGGAGATGACATGAGGAAGAGAATTGAAGGGGAATGGTGGGGTTTCATGAGTTAATGGTGAGAGATAGAGGGAAGTTTGTAAGGAAGGTAGAAAAAGAAAAGAGTCGAAAGAAAGAAAGAAGAAATGTGCAATAAGGAGAAAAAATTTAGGGTAGGGCTTAGAATATTTTAGGATACTCTAAAAATCTAACGTATGTATTTATAGAAATTTGAAAAAAAAAATAAAATATAATTAAAATGAGAATAAAAGAATAAAGAATATTAAGAAAATAGAATAAGGATTAAAATATAGAAATATATAGTGTACTATTAAAATATTTACTTTATTTATAAAGCAAAATTATTCCATTTTATGCTTACATAATAATAAGAATTATAGAAAAATATTATCGAAACCTTAATTTAGACATCTATTATATAAGATAAAATTTAAATAATCTTGAAATTAAACTAAGATATATAAATGGAAACTTTCCTTTACTAAGATATGTTTTCTATCTATACGACCTAAATAAATTTTACTACCAAATTATTGAATTATTACATTGATTGGGGTATTTCATTATCTTATGCCAATAATTTTAGATGTCCTACCATTTTCCACCACAACATTACCATAATCACCAATAGTGTGTGAAAAGAATTCACCATGTAACACACATAAAAGGATGTACCTGAGTTAATAACCTAATTAGTGTCATGGTATATAAGCCTAATATAATCATCATTTTAGCAAGAATAATTTCACTATCTACTAATACTATTTTCAAGTTTTCATCTTTCCTATCACCTTTACCTATAGCTAGCACTCTTTTCTAAATTCTATATCCCCACTTTATGTGTCTCAGTTTGTCTCAATGATAGCATTTAATAATTTTTTTTTATTTTAATCTTTCCCTAAATCTTTTGGATCTGTTAGATTTATGAGATGAGCCTCTAGTCTTACTTCACCCATGCCTTTCATGTTTATTAGTAACTAGTGTCCAAGTTTTAAAATTGACACCATTCTCTTTTCCTTGAACTTCTTCGATCATCATACTATCTTCAACCATTAATATGATGAGTTTTTCTTTTAGAGCAAAATTAAATTACTTATAGATGCCATAAGTGTTCACCAACTATCAAGTAATGAACTCAATTATAATTGTGCATGTACATTGTCCTCAAGTACCAATTTTGCAATAGTTGATTAATTGATAAGACCCTTGAAGATCAGTAAGTACTCTATCATATTGGATCCATTCTTATGCTTTAAATTTAGCTCCATTCTAATTAACTAGGTTTTATTCAAGATAGTTAATCACTCATAATGGAATCCAATTTCTTTAATAGAACATTGACTCTGGTAAAGACGGGTCTTAAGGAGGAACAATGGTCAAGCTTAAGAAATAGTTAACTTTTAAAATTTTTAGAAAAAAGAAAACAATTAAATGTTATATATATTTAAAAGAGCAAAATATAATATAAAATTAAATATAGCTTAGTCGTTAAGCATTTAGTTTTATAAATATGAGATTTTGGGTTTAAATCTCATGTTTATCATTTTACTTTTTCTAGATGCATTTATTACTTGAGTGATATTTATCTTTTTTGCATTTATTAGATTTTTTTCCCATAATGAGCAATAAAATAGTTTCATTAATAGCAAATCATATTTAACTAAATAAATTCTAATAAATTGCCATTTTTTCTTAGTAATAACCATAAATAATAATTACATTTCCTTATTACAAATATTGTCATCTTATCACACAAAGTATTGATAAATAATACCAATTACTTAACTTGGTTAAGTATTTTATTTTCAACTAATGTCATAAAAATGAATATAGATTATTGAATAATTGACTATCTAATAACTTATATTCAAAATAATATTCTTTTTCTAGCATTTTTAATGAAAAAATTATACAAAATTATCATGAAAAGAAATAATATAATACTTATATCTATATCACTTTTTCCTCTTCAAATATTTCTTTTTTGATCAATTTTCATTAAAAACAATACTTAGCATGTTCTATATATTAATTTTTTTTAATGAATCAATAGTTAGATTTTATTTAATATATACACATAATAAAAAGATAAAACGTTTATTTTTTAATTTCTTATGAAGTGTATCATCATCGTTATCCTATTACAATTCAAATTATTAATAAGATCCATTTACATATATAAAATGCAATTAATTATGACAATAAACAATAATTTTTCTATTAATGATTTAAATATAGACTTAATTAATGTATGTTTGGTCCCCCCAATTAATGATTCTAGGTCCTTCCCTAGACTTTGGTTTCTTGAACAATATGATGATATATACTATGATTCACTCGTGTTGGATATAACTAACAGTTTCCTATATATGGTCACTTGATCTTGATCAAATTTATTATTTAGCTTTGCATAGTTAACACCTAAGGGTGCATATAATTCCTTATGATATAAATGATCTTCCATTATCGATTTTCAAATTAAATAATTAGATGAATTTAGTTTTATCATAGCTCTTTATAATTTGCCATACCTATAGCACAAAAATTAATTTTTTTTATCCAACTTTGATACCACTTGTTAGAAAAAAATAATCCCCTATAATGGAAATATATTTTTCCTCTTTCTTAATGATAATAAACAACGTATTAAAATAAGAAATGACAAATAAACATTGAACACCAAGATTTATGTAAAACAACCCTAATAAATGCAAAAACACCATGGATCGCAATGCAAAACTTCCATTATCAACAAATAATTTGCTCACAATGTATCCCCTCAATAATTAAACATAAGATAAATAAAACTTTATTGAAAAGGAGGATATCTATAAAATTATAAAACAAGCCAATTCGCAAAATCATAAAAACATAAATACAATGTGAATAACTTTGAAAGATTGACAAGGATCGAAAGTAATAACCTTGTAATACTCTACATCATGAATCCGTTATTAAAGTTTTGTCATATTTGGAAAGTTAGCTTCACTAGATTAAATTTCTTGGATTTGTAAAGAATAAAAATATAGAACATGAAAGCTGATCTCAAATTCCTTCTCTCAAACCTTTTTACGTTCTATCTCTCAATGAGTCAATAAGTACATACAACATGGTAGGGTTTTGTTTTTATTTTCCTTTTTCTCTTTTTCTTTTATTTTATTATTATTACTAATTGCTATTATTATTAGTTACAAACAAAATTAGTCACAAAGCTCAAAAGAAGCCAAACAAGCTTTACCATAAGCTTGAAAATTATAAGTTCAATCAAGATTAGATTTAGCATTATATTGCCTCGACTCTACTCTCTTCCAACCATATATACATCCATAATTTATTACAATTGTATATTAATGTTAAGGCTCACATTACCTAATGGTATGAATACTGATTTTCCAATAGATAAATTGGATTTGATTCCCCTTTTCCTATAGTTATACTACATATAATAATTCCTTTTGGAAAGAAGAAAAAAAAGCTATATAATGAGAATAATGAGATAGATGAAAATAATTAATTATAAGAGATATTGATTATGGTTGTAGGAGTCTAAATGCAAAGATTACATATGTGCTACGTAATATACGCACTATATGTGACAGAGGAAAATGACTTGACTTGAGTAGTAATTGTAGGATGATCAAGAGAAAGGTGGAGGGGATGTGGGATAGACAATTTTAGTAAGGCTCTAATATTGGGTGTAACAAGTAGAGGAGTTGAATAACATCAAACTCTACTATTTGTAATGAATGGGGTACTCTTGAAAAGGTTGAGTGTTTGATTTATTTGAGTAAGGAGTTCGACAAAGTAATGACATTAGTCGGAGGTTTTTTATGCCCAAATGAGAGAGGAGATGGCGTATTTATAAAAGTTGACCATTAATCCAATCCATTGGATCATATTAGTGATCAATTGCTAGAATTAATCCATTCTTTCATAGACCTCAAATGGATTCTTTTTAATAGGTTTAAGCCTAAAAGTGGTCTCATTTCCTTAGTGAGAGCCAGAATGAGAAAGGTTGGATTGAGTAAACCGATTCATTGGACCCTATTTTAAGCCTACGACGTAAAATTTCCCTTGATCATCCTGAGAACATATAAGCTTAACTCTTTAGGTCTTATTACTTTAGCTTAAAGAGTTAAAATGCATTTTGGTTGTTGGGCTAAAGGCTTATAGATTGTTGGATATTTTGTAGTTTCACAAAAATATCCTCATATGTGAATCATGAGAGAGGTATATATGTCTTTAAGTAAAGGGAAAACGAAGGAACATCATAAATAAAATTTTATTAATTAGTAAAGTATGATACTAAAAAAGATGTTTTTTTCCTTTAAAATATCAATATAGATATATGCATTCTTATCCATACCTAAACCTATGTAAAAAGTCTAGCCAAATCATTGATAATATAAAACATACCTAAACCTATGGTATTGTAAAGGGCTAAATTTAATATTGGGCTTCAAGCCCATTAATTAAATGGATTTGACTCATCAGGCTAGGGTGATAGGGCCCAAAGAGTCAAGTCCAAATATTCGGGATGATCAAGGGAGATTTAGCATGGTAGGCTTAGAGTGGGCCCGTTGGATTGGTCAGTCCATCTGATCCAACCTTTCTTGGTTTGGTGTACATTAATGAAACATAAAGCCCTTTATTTGAGTCTAAACTCATGAAAAAAAGCCTATTTAATACCCATATATAAAAGGCTTCAATCCTAACCATTGATCAACGTTACGATCCAACGTATTGAATTCACCTACCATATCTTATAAATACCTTATTCATTTCCTAATTTAGACAAGAAAAAAACCCCCATTAACACTGTTACTTTGCCTCAAAGATCAAATACTTAAACACTTCAAGTATACCACCCCATTCTTCATTAATCTTGGAGTTTGATTTCATCGTACTCCTCCACTTATCACCATACATGTTAAAGCCTTACTAACATCGCCTACTCCTCCTCCCTATACTTCTCACTTGATCATCCCGTATGAGTCACTCAAGTCATTTCCCTAGTCACGTGTAGCACGACTTCACACGTAGTACATACGTGACACTTATATTTGTACCTAACACCTCTACATTTTTTTGGCAACTTCATTGGGGGAGGGAAGACTTGATACTCACATCATGGTACCTCCAAGGTGAAAACAACCTAAGCCTACTAATGGGATCAATCAAGAGCAAGATGCCATTATTATAACCAATGACTAAAATCCACCTTCAACTGGAGGCACTAATCAAGGTGATGGCACATAAGAAGGTGTCTTTGATAATGCGCAATTAACGCGTGAGCTGCGGGAGACTAATTGAAACTTAAGTGAACTTATGGTGATGTTTGCTTAATATGCGCCTGCTTTAGCTGCCCTTGTTGCTACACAGTAAGGAGTAACTTCCTCGAATCCTTCTAATGTAGTGCAACAACATACCTTACCCAACCTTTCTATTATCAATGAGAATGTCGCTTCTAAGGTTAGAGAATAACTTCCTGCTATAGAACCTATAGATATGCAAGATTCATTACTTAAGGTAAGGACTCAAGGAGTTCAGAGGAGGCTCGTTGTCCTCACTTGTTATACCATGTGTCACAATTATTGACTCTGTTCAACCAACACCAATGAATCCCATGTCTGTAAGATTTACACCTGTGAATCAAGTGCCTATGCACCTTTCTCTTACGATGTCACTAAGGGCAGAAGCATCGACTAACAGAGGTTCATTTGTAACCAAAGAAGATTTGGACATATATTTGAAGAAGATACAAGCGAAATCTACGGTTAGTATACCAGAATTGAAGCTTCCATATCACCAACACATTGCCGTGAAGTCGTACCCTAAGGATTATGTCAATTTTAAGTTCATGCTATTTAATGGCAAGAAGGGAAGTGCTAAGGAACATTTGCTGAAATTCATTGAAACACTGGAAGTATATGGCCTAAATGATGATTTGAAACTGAAAGAATTTTCTAAGTCAGTGAGAAGGCGAACACTTGGTATGTTAATCTCCCTCCAAGATCAATAGATTCATAGGGTAGTATGTGTAAGATGTTTTTGGAGAAGTTCTTCTCTACGGAAGAGAGAGTCACCCTTAATGACTTGGGAAGGATTCGACAAAAGTCTAAAGAAAATCTAATGGACTATATCGAACGCTTTAGGGAGCGCTCACTAAATATACAAGATGTTTGTGATGAGAAAGAGTTGGTTAAGATCTGTATCTAAGGAATGTTTCTTGAGTATGCGGTCTATCTTGAAAACCTTTTCATTGGCTTCCTTTACTACGCTAGTTGAGAACGTATGAAGGACCAACAACTCAATGGCACGATAAAGAAATGAAGTTGGGAGATTCAACAAGCGCACCTCATTTGTAAGTATAGCTTAAGGAGAATCACCAAGAGGAGTAAGGAAACAAAGGGATGATAAGCCCACTAACTCTAGGCCATCTTTTACATATCCTTGTCCCATGGCCAAAGTGCATCAAATGCTTGATCAGTGGCTCCATGATGGAAATATCAAGCTTCTAAGGGTCAAGCACCTCCCCACAAATGAAGAAAAGAGTGATCCCAAGTATTGTAGATTATTAGTCACCCAACTAAAGATTGTTTCACTTTGAAGAAAATATTCAATGATCGAGTTGCACATAGTGAGCCGATCATCGATAACAATGATGTTAGAAATGATCCACTTCCTGCCTACAATAACTGAAGGGGTACTATCAAGGCTGTAAACAGTTAATTTTTGCCCCTTTATAATCCTAATTTTTTTTATTTTGATTTGATTTGATTTTACAAAAAGGGTCTTAATTTAAAAAATAAAAAATAAAATAAAAGATAAAAATAATAAAAAATTAGAAAATGATGAAAATACAAAAAAAAAATAATGAAAGGAAAAATTATAAAAATTTTGTAGATTAGAAACAAATAGTTTTAGTTTTAGTTTTAGCTTAGTTCAAAAAATTATTTTAGTAAATCGGGTAGTTTAAGTACAATTTAATTGTACTGAATATCAAGGCATAAGCCAACGACCTAATGGATAAGCATTGGAGTATTGGATTGGATTTAATTTGAGGTCTTAGGTTCAAGTCTCAGCAAGCACCTATGTCTTTTGTTCTTCTATATTTTAGAAAAGCGAGAGAAAACGGGATTCATATCTAATTAAAATCATTTGAATCTAGTTTGATTTTATTAAATCAGATTTGAATTAATTCGGATCTAATTTAATTATTTAATTAGACACAATAGATATGATTTGATATGATTTTGTTTGGCTTATATAAATACATACATACAATCGAAAAGGAAAAAAATTGCAATCCACTTTCACAACTCCCTAACATCCAATTGCTAAATCCGAAGTCATCTATCTAAATTTTTGAAATCCGAAGTCCACACAAGTCTTTCGTCTAACATTCCAAGATGATCTATAATCCAATAATTCCCTAACAGCCCCCTATCTGAAGCTCCATCCACAATATGATGAACAATAATCCAACTTCACCTGATCCAATTCCCTAAATGTCTGACACAATGAAGTCCCCTACCGCCCAAGCCCGATGCTAACTCTACAACCAAATCTCTAGCAATTCCCAAACGTTATTCTACGTGAGACCAATACCCTAAACGATGCCAATCCAAAATCCAATCTCGATTTGAAGTTGAGCCCCTTCGCCGACCAGATGACCAATCTGCACCAAATCCGCCCAAACACTCCAACTCGTGCAGGACCTAATGCCATCCCAGTTTGTGGTAGCACTTCACATCACCATGTACACTGATCGCCACTGTCTTCTTCAACAACTGCTATTGCTCTTCGACTATACTCCATGCCACAATCAGTTCACCAACAACAAAGACATAACTCCAGCAAATCTTCAACTCGAACAACGTTACGCTACTGCAGATTGCACAAAGATCGAGTACAGAACACTCTTGCACACGCCTAATTGCAAGTAGTATCACTCTCGACAAAAGTTCATCACTTCACTGCTCGACACACGTCCAAATTCCTTTGTCCACGACTAATAATATCGTAACCCCACAATAGGCCCCCTTGAACAAATACACCGTGACTCCAATCGCACTAAGGACGTAAATAGGAAGTCCAGGTACTTTCTTACAGTTTTGATTCCTTTTATTTGTTTGTTCATATTGCTATTATTATTTAGATTTTTAGTTTTAGGAGATTTTTATTATTTTATGTGAATAGTTGTTAACTAAAGCGTCTTAGTTTTATTGATTATGTAGATTGAGGATTAATTAGATTATATTGGTTTAATTGAAGGTTTATTTAATAAGTAGTGATATGTTTTAGTATTAGTGATTATATAGAGGTATCATATGGATTATTTTTTGGTAGAAAGTTATATATATATATTAGTTTAGAGATTGTTAGGATTGGTTATTTTTGTTAGAATTTGATCTTATTTAAGGGTTCGTCATATAGAAAGTAGTTTTTTTTTTTTTAAATAAAAAAATCATTTTAAAAATTTTAGGACTTTTAGTAAATTTTTTATAAAGTAACAACACTCAAGAGTTAGGACCTTTTTTAGATATTTTTTAAATAAACTGAATAAATTAAAAATATAAACTCGGGTAGTTTTTAAAATCAAAATACGATCGTCTGATCCTGGCTAGTGGATACGTAGGCACTTTCGGGACGACAATAAAATATGTAGAAACTTAGGTTCTTTTTTTTCTTTTAATTAATTATTTATTTATTTATTTTTTAAATATTATAATTAGAAGAATAATCATAATTTCGGTAAGTAAATAGTGGTACTCGTTATGGTTTAATAAGTTAGCCCCCGAACTCAGAATCCTCTGGTTCTTCATTCAAAATTGAAATCAAAGACCGGTAACCAAATCGTAATCAATCCACCCAATTGATTACGATTCTTTTTTTCTTTTTCCCGACTTTGGTCAGGTGGCGATTCCAAAAATTATTTTTAATAAAAAACTAGAATTTTCCAATTTCTTTAGTCGATGATTAATATTAAATAGGTTAAGGTTTAGTATTAATAAGAAATGGGGAAATTAATCTTAAATAAAAGAAAACCAAAAAATCTAGCTCGACAAAGGCCATTAGCCATGGTCCCATCATAATTGAAGTAAATGATGCCCAAGTTACTAGAAGTGATGAAGATAAAGGAAAGTCGATCGAAGCTCAAGACAATGAACACCCACCTATTGTTGTGGCATTGGTGAAGGCATCTAACTTTAGGAATTTCTTTGATCTCTTAGGATTCAATGAGAAAACTCGGCTTGCGGCAACAACTGCACTCATATAAATCTCTAAGAGTCAATATGTGGAGTGTAGTGTAGCACAACCCGTAAAGAGGATGGCTACGGCACACAAAAATGCAATTTTATTTACTGATGCAAACATGTGTAAAGAATTCTAATCACAACCGCCCCTTATATGTGGAAGGCGTGCTTAACGGGTCTCCAATCAAGAGAGCATTTATTAACAATGGTTCTTCGTTAAATATCAAGCCAATGAGTACTTTTAAGGCTGTTGGAATTGATATCCGACGATTGGTTAAACAGCTTATATCAATAAATGGATTTAGCCATGCCCCTATAGATTCTGTTAGGTATATTAATGTTGATCTCAAGGTTAGCCCTATCCATAGTACTATTACCTTTCATGTGATCGATGCGCCGATTCAATATTGTTTGCTCATTGGTAGGAAGTGGTTGCACGATCACAACTTGGTCCCATCGACATTGCATCAATGTATTAAGAGTCATTAGAAAGGGAAGGATATATTTATTCCAACTACCAAGAATCCTTTCGAGTAACACGAATCATATTTTACTGAGTCGGCTTACATTGATGAATTTGTTGAAGAAGGCGAGATTACGATAACTAAGTCGATTGGTGTCCCTTTACCTACATGAGAAGAAGTTCAAGATGGTTAGCAAAAGAAAAGAAAGATGCACAAGTGTCGTAGAGGAAAGAAGAAGAACAAGCAAGCTAAAGGAATTGAAAGCTTCATTCAAGAACATGGAAGAAGGGTATATCGCTTATGATGGTCTCAAGGGTCTAAGGAGGTATATTTCTCCTTTAGATCCCATACCAATATAAGAAGTCTAACCCGCCCTACAACAATTGCAAGAACAAATGAAGCCACAGGTTGAGGAAATAGAAGAATTGGATCTAGTGCAATTGGAAGAGTCGCAGCAGCCAACCTTCATAAGCAAGAGCCTCCTACAAGAAATAAAAGTTCATATTGTCAAGTTGTTAATAGAATATAGAGATGTAATTGTATGGACCTATGAAGAGATGCCAAGATTGAACCTTAGTCTCATAGTATATAGATTAAGCATTACCCTGGGAGTTACGCCTGTAAAGCAAGGACAAAGGGTTTTCCACCTTAAGACAACCAGCCATTCACTATGTGCTTCGGGCCATCGAAACTACTGTCTGAAAGGGCGATTTCATTCTTCTCGTTTCTAAAATGCAACACAGAATCTGCTTCTATCTCAATCCTCTTATGCATTAGAGGTTCTTGTCTTATGAAACGCAGCTTGCTATCCTTAGGTGGATGTAGATGTAGATGTGTATTTGATAAATGTGTAAAATTGCACATTTATCTCCACTTAATTACTGTACATTTATGCATTTCATGATGCTTTGATTGTGAGCTATACGTAGAAATCATGAAAAATGCAATTTTCTTAGTCAATTGCATAAATAATGAGAAAATGATCAAAATATGACTTAAATAGCTGTTATAAACTCATATATTCATATCATGATTTTATGCCTTTTTATATATGAGTTTATGCAATTTGTGATCGAGCAAAGCCTTTATATGATAGCTGCAACTGAGCAACTAGAAAACTGAGTTCAATACATGATCAATCCAACCATCGTACTATAAGTAATAATTAAGTTGCAACATTTTACAGTAGCTGCAACTGATCAGCAGCCCGTACACCAAGTTTTACATACCATGATGCAGCAGCAAGTTGAACTCCAAATGAGTAGCTCCTCTTTTGGACTTTAACTTAACTTAAGAGAAACAAAACAAGCCCAATGTTCATTCACGTCAACAAATCAAGGCAACTATTGACTTTTGTGGACTAAGAAGGAACTTTTTGTATCAAGAATTTTTAGCGCACTGCCTAGAGTTCCACTTGATTCCAACTTAAGAAGCACAATTGAACTAAGCTACACAAGCCAAGCTATTATCAACATATGCTAATGTGATATGGAGGCTAACTGCTAGAATTTGTAAGAGAGCTTCCTAAGTCTATCCATGACAGTGGCTACTTTTTAAGTAGATTTTACGAATAAGGATAGCCAGGATCAGAGGCACGAAGCAATTAGCTGAACTTGAGCTCTCTTTCAGTTTAAGCACACTAAGGACAGCTTCAACGACAACAAAACTAATCTCTTTAAGTACAAGGGCAGCATTAATAGAGTTGAGCTCTTTAACTCCCTATAGCAGCAACCAAGTAAAGCATATAATAGGACCTAGGAGCTCCTTTAGAAGATAACAACAACTACGAGATCTAAGCTTCAAAAGCAATTACAATATAGTGCAGGAGGCCATGAGTGCTAACATGGATGATAGTAGTTGAACAATTCCAGAGCCAAGAGTGACTTCAACACAAAAGCAAGACAGTTAACACTGCAACAACCATTAATATTTTAACAAGGAGATTTAGAACTATCACGGCCGTGATAAAGGACTAATGATAAGATCAACTAAGACTCATCACAGCTATGATAAAAAGAATTTGAGTATTCAGCACTCATCACTCCCTCCATCATGGCCATAACTCCACCGCAAAAGAAATCATAGACTAATGAAAGCAGATTGTCGCATCCAGCAATTCCAATCCGGGACCAACCAACTGAATTCACAAATATGAGCAACCCATACTTCTTCAATCTGTAACAGTAGTGCTGCATTCAATTTCTAACTAGCTGCAATAGCTCACAAAATTGAATCCAATAGCTACAACATATTAAAATTAAAGTAGCTAACATCAAAGAATGGGCAAATACTTGGGAGTTTCTCTGTTTTTGTCCAAGAAGGCCACTATAAATATGTCATATTTTGAGGACAAGGCTTAGACTTCAATGCTATTTTTAGTCATGTACTCATCATGTATAAGACAGTTGAGGTAACTGAAGTATAAGAAGAGACCAGCCCATTTGCTAAATTTAGAAACCCATACGTAGAAATAGCAACCTTGAGAAGTTACATATTTCAGAGGACTCTTGCTACACGTGAGGGGGACTTTGTCATTTATTAGCGAGCCACTGTTTATTTTGGCAAAAAGGAAGCAGGCCCACGTTATAGAGGAGAGAGGGATTTTCCTTTAAAACAGAGGGAGAATTGAAACAGACGAGAGAATATAGCAGCTGGAGAATACAGTAGCGAGGGACGAGAAGAAAATTCCAGAGCTTAGGGATTTTGATTTTTTTTTTTTTTTTACTTAGTTTATGAGAGAGCAGAAACCTTGTTTTCAATTTTATTAATTTCACTATGTGTTGTTTAATTTCAAGACTTTAAATCCTTGTGTTCTAGCTTGCTAGAGGACCACCCCGAGTTCCAAATGAATCGGGATATACCGATTATTGTATCAGGTTTTAGGATTGAATGTATCGATCAAGGTGTTTTCTTTTTCTTGTTATTTCAACTTAGATATATCTTGATTCATTTGGGTTTTGCAATATGATTTAGCACTTAATGTAATTGGGTTTTGTATTGATGGATTCGATGAATTGAAGTGTTCATGTTTTATTCCGATGTCGATTTTGAATGTTTGGATATATTTCTATTGTGTTCATTGTCTAGTTGTTTAGCACGTAGCTATTATTATTTTTTTTTTAGCTAGATAAAGTTGTAGGTTATCCGAAAGGGTTTCGATAACTCGTGTTGAACATAGTTTCAATTTGTGAAAAAGCTCGTCATAGAGATATGCGAGTTTTGATTAAATTTATGAACTCACGCACTTAATGCGGTTGGAAGTATGGTTTAAGTCATGGGGACATGATTAAACCATATTTCTAACTAGAATAATAAATTCGATGTAAGCAAATTATTATTTACCAGATAATTATAGATAAATTGCCTTAACAGGTGAATTTATGCTATAATTAGAATTCCGCTACTCTGAAAGGTTAGCAAGTTCTAGCGAGTTTAGTTAAATCCCTTGCAGTCAATTTCGAATATCAATTTAAGACATACCATCAATTCAAATGAGAATAGATTTACGAATCCCAATTTGATCTTTTTATCTCCTATGCCCGGGACCCTCATAGTGCAGTTAGAACATTTAGTTTAGTATTCGTCTTATTATTTAGCTTTCTCTCACTTTTAATTCAATTATTGATAGCTTAGCTTAGGGAAAAACTCAAATAATTTAGTACTTAGCACTTCGCTCCCTGTGGAATACGACCTTAACTTACCATTTATACTACTTCCATAACTCAATACACTTGTCGGTTTACACACTCACATTTTCAACGAGTCAGTATCCCACCTCTTTATATCTCACCAGAAGAAGTCACCTTCAATAATTGGGTCTAACCATTTATCTTGAGGTAAGGGGGTTGCCAGATTGTGATCCTCAGAATATACCAAAACTTCGTTGTTCTTATCAGCATTGTTACTACGAGAATGACTCTTCCCAGATTCTTTGCCCATGTTAATGACCCTTAAAGGCAGTAGTGATGTCTATATGCAAGTGTGAAAGGAAGTGACCACTTGCAAATGAAGAGAAGTAAAAGAGTTAGTAGAAGTAAGGTGCATTCAAAAAGTATGACATCCACTTATGAAGACTAGAGATAACACATACACATAAGGACCTTTGCAATACGTGATGACAATACATAATTCACACATAAGATTGGTGATACCATGATTAACTCACATGTTTATGATGGTGTTCAACTGGTATATTCCAACACATGTGTTCATGTTAGAAGATTAATGTTCAATAACTCATTATCAGGTCGTATGATGGATCCATTTCTTTTCACATTTATGTTAAGAAAGCTTATGATTTGGTTACTTACTTATTACTCACATACTAAGTACTATCGAGTTAAGGCCTATATCATACTCAATTCTCATGTCGTGTTTAGGGGTTAGGTGGTGTTCCACTTTGCATGACGCTCATACCTGACGTCGTGTTCAGGAGTTATGTGAGGCTCAAGTCTTGTATCATGCTTAGACCTTACGTTATATCATGCTCAAGACTTGTGATATGTTGAAGAATTATTTTTACATTTAAGGCTCATGTTACGTTTCAAGATTATGTCTAGTTCAAGGTTTACCTCAGGTATAAGGTCCATGTCATGGTTAAGCCTCATATGTAGGGCTTATCCCCGATTCTTATGCTCACTCATATTCAACTCTAATGTTCAAGATTTATGTTCACTCTCATGTTCAAATGCTCAAGTACAGTCGTTATGTTCACCCATGATCAAAGTTCATGTATCAAGGCTTACGTTTGACACACATGATGGGACTCATGTTCAACTTAGATACCAAGAGTGTCATATTCAATTCATATGCTGTGCTCACTTAGAAGCTTCACATTTGTTTCAGCATTTCAACTCACATATACTCATATTAAAGGGGTGTCCGAAGCTCATGTTCAATTCCCATGTCAAGTTCACATACTCATGTTTGGTTCACAGAATTCAAGGCTCGCATCGTGTCATGTTTAAGGCTTCATCATGCCATCTTCAAAGACTTACATCATGATTAGAGAATTATGTCATGCTCAAGGCTCACATCGTGTTCAACTATCATGTTTTATTAATGTTCGTGATCTACTTTTACGTATGAACGTCATGCCTTATGTTTAGTTCACCTCATGCGTAGGGCTCATGCTCACCTCTTGTGTGCTGGTGTATGAATCAACATGTTTAACTATCATGTTTTATTAATGTTCTTGTTCTACTTTTACGTATCAACGTCATGCCCTATGTTTAGTTCACCCCATACATAAGGCTCGTACTTATCTCTTGTGTGCTCGTGTGTGCATGCTCTTACGACTTGAGACTCATGATTCAATTCGCATTTTAAGTTGCAATTGGCTTTATGGAGGTTACAAAAGGAGGATACATATGACCTAAGTGTTATACCTCTTTGCTATCACTCGTTGATAAAGATCGGTACTCAAGTCACAATTGTAAACTCTCGACCCTCAGTTTGCAAATAGTCACAGTCTAAGCGGTAAAGAGTCTACCCTCTTTAAACTGTATCGATTTACTAACTATTGCTAGTTCGAGATATGGTCCTTAAGTTACAATCACAGACTTTTGGCCTTCAACTACAAGCGGCTACAATCCGAGCAATGAAAAGATCTTCTTTGAACCAATTCTCAAATGTTGATTATGGTACCTACAAAGCATGGGAAATACGGACATGTCAATTTCAAAGTTTAAAGAAAAAAAGGAGATTGGTTGAAAGGGGGGTACATACTATATGAATTTGTGTTGATTCAACATGTCAGGTCTACTATGACTCAAAGCCATCATACAACGATAGAAGCGAGCTCCAATTCTATTCTAAGAGTAATAGATAGAAACAATAGGTAAAGTCAGTTTATGTAGAAATGGAGAACTTGGTAGGGCAAAAGAATTGATCGATAGGATGATTGCTCAAGGCCCTCCTCCTAAAAATGCAACTTTCAATTTTGTCGTAAGTAAGTAAGCAAAGAATAAAGAAATGAAATTGAAGCTACTGATGGAAGCTCAAGGACTAAAACCAGATATTTAGACCCATGCTGATATCATTAATGGTTATGTGAATAGTGGCCAGTTGGATACAACATATATGATTTTTCTTAAGGCTAAAAAGAAGCATAAGAAATCAAATACAATAACATATTAAATACTTATTTGTGGCTATTTCAAAATCGGTAGACACAACATATACAATTTTTCCTGAGGCTAAAATGAAGCATAAGAAATCAAATATAGTAACATATTAACTACTTATTTGTGGCTATTTCAGAACTAGTGACTTTGATAAGGCTTTAAAATTATTATAGTATTTATGAAGCTATACAGGAAAAGGATATGCTAATAATGACCTCTTAAATTTGGTTCCAAATGAACATCAAGCAATGGACTTATGAGAATTTGCATGTTTATGAAGAACAAAGGAAATCAAAGTCAAGTTAAGTAGAGTAATTCCATCATACCAATAATGAAGTCTTTCTCAAAAGCCCCTATCAGCAACGCCTCCTTAAAGTTAGAAACAGCTTTGACAGATTTGGTCTTTGCTGCTTTAAGGAAGTATAATGTAAGAATAAGATAACAAAACAAAAAAAAAAAGAGAACCAGACCCAAGCAACTCCTATGCTTTATATCCACATGACCTGATTTAGTAGCTCCTCAAATGAACAACGCTAGAATTGATCGGAGTAGTAGCTGCAATTTCAAGTACACCTACACTTAAGCTTTTCCCAACCAACAACGGTAGCAACTTTAGACAGCTCTTCAATTGAACACATAAGTCATAACTACAATAGCTATTAGAATAGCAATAGGACAACAATAGGCCCCTATGTTGAGTTAATTACAACAATGAAGAGTATAAAAAAAAAAAAGGAAGAACCAAAAAATAGACCAAGTAAAGCATCAAACAAATCAGAGCATGACAACTTAAGACCATGAAGCCACTTCATCTTTTCTTTACGTAAGGAGTTGCCCATGTCTAAACACTTGATCTAAGTACAAGTCACAAAAACATTGCAAGCACATACATGAGCAATAGAGGAGCGACTTGAGCTAATCCAACCCAAGTTGTCCTTACAACAAGAAGGAGATCCTTAAAGATGCATTGGCCATGATTGTTGAAGTTCTTTTATGAACTAACATATATGTATATATTGTTTGATATCATTAATGGTTATGTAAATAGTGGCCAGTTGGACACAGCATATATGATTTTTCTTGAGGCTGAAAAGAAGCATAAGAAATCAAATACAGTAACATATTAAATACTTATTTGTAGCTATTTTAGAATCGGTAGACACAACATATACAATTTTTCCTGAGGCTAAAATGAAGCATAAGAAATCAAATATAGTAACATATTAACTACTTATTTGTGGCTATTTTAGAACCAGTGACTTTGATAAGGTTTTAAAATTATTATAGTATTTATGAAGCTATGCAAGAAAAGGATAAGCTAATAATGACCTCTCAAATTTGGTTCCAAATGAACATCAAGCAATGGACTTATGAGAATTTGCATGTTTATGAAGAACAAGGGAAATCAAAGTCAGGTTAAGTAAATTCCATCATACCAATAATGAAGTCTTTCTCAAAAGCCCCTATCAGCAACGCCTCCTTAAAGTTAGAAACAGCTTTGACAGATTTGGTCTTTGCTGCTTTAAGGAAGTATAATGTAAGAATAAGATAACAGAACAAAAAATGAAAAGAAAAAAAAAAAAGGAGAACCAGACCCAAGCAACTCCTATGCTCTATATCAACATGACCTGATTTAGTAGCTCCTCAAATGAACAATGCTAGAATTGATCGGAGCAGTAGCTGCAATTTCAAGTACACCTACACTTAAGCTTTTCCCAACCAACAACGATAGCAACTTTAGACAGCTCTTCAATTGAACACATAAGTCATAACTACAATAGCTATTAGAATAGCAATAAGACAACAATAGGCCCCTATGTTGAGTTAATTACAATAATGAAGAGTATAAAAAAAAAAAAAGGGAGAACCAAAAAATAGACCAAGTAAGGCATCAAACAAATCAGAGCACGACAACTTGAGACCATGAAGCCACTTCATCTTTTCTTTATGTAAGGAGTTGCCCATGTCTAAACACTTGATCTAAGTACAAGTCACAAAAACATTACAAGCACATACATGAGCAATAGAGGAGCGACTTGAGCTAATCCAACCCAAGTTGTCCTTACAACAAGAAGGAGATCTTTAAAGATGCATTGGCCATAATTGTTGAAGTTCTTTTATGAACTAACATATATGTATATATTGTTTGAGACTTTGGCGGCTAAGAAAGGAAAATGGGAGAGATAAGCCTTAGCTATCTAAGACAGAGGGGGGTGGGGGTAGGGTGAGGAACCCAAAAGCTAAAAGAAAAAAGAAAAAAGAAAATTGACTACAATCATAGTTGGAAATCATATGGATTAGGATAAAAGAGATATACAATATGCCTTCATCTTTGTCCCTTTTGACCATGTACTAATAATGGGGTGTCAAATTAAACATAGGCTTATTCTATTTGGATAAAAATTGGCACGTATGGGGGGTTAAGTTCTTCTTGCATGGGTCATCGTGTTTAGCGTGTACTACTAAGATTTATGAGCTAGATCCTTCAAATTGAATAGTGGGCGTAATGTCAGATTGTTAAATTATTGAGCCTTATGTAGAGATTAGGTCAATAGATAGAAGAAGGAATTATTTGGTATAATTATATTCTTTGTCTTCTTTTTGGTGAGTTGGACACATGGAATAGAGATCAAGTCTCCTTACATCCTTGTCTTCCTTCATGCTGGCCAGCAATGAAGCCCACCATGCCCATAAATTAAGATAATAGCAATTGGCTCATATCAATGCAAAGTGCATATGTTAGTCATGCTCAATTCATGGCCCATGCTAAATTCAAGAAAGAGTTTTGATATGTATGTATATATATATTTTTAAAAATAAATAAATTGAAGTTAGTTTGTACCGCGAGACTACCGTGCTACCAATCATAGTGCAATAAATAAGATTTGGTTAACATAAAGTATTTATATTATATATGAAGACCTTACAAGAAAAGTACTCTTATATAAGAAGAAAATCAAGGCAACATTAATACATGGAAGTCGGTCCTAATGTGATTGCTAATGTAAAGTTAGTGCATAAGATATAGCTCGGATGGAATCGATGACTCATGTGGATGGCATTGAAGAGACAAATCAACTTGAGAAGAGGAAACTTAAAGAAGACTCATTTCAGAGTGTTGCCTTGGGGGCAACATACAACCTAATCTAGTTGAGGCATGACGTATAAATAAGAAGTGTTACGAACTCAGGCATTAAGATAATTTTTAAATTAATTTGGCAACGATGTAGCTATTTAACAGCACACACGTGCCTAAGTCATTTAAAAGGCTCACTCGGTGCCCCAAACCCCTTTAACTTCATCTGAAAGACTTTGGTTAAGGGGCAAAATGTAGAGGGCCAAATTTAATATTGGGTTTTAAGCCCATTGATTAAATAAATTTGACTTATTGAGCTAGGGTAACAGGACCTAAAGAGTTAAGTCTAAATATTTGGGATAATCAAGGAAGATTTGGCATGGTGAGCTTGGAGTAGGGCTCATTACATCGGTTCGTCCGATTAAACCTTTTTTGGTTTAGCTTACACTAATGAAATATAAAGCTCTTTACTTGGGCCTAAACCCATGAAAAAAGCCCGTTTAATGCTCATATATAAAAGGCTTTAATCCTAGCCATTGATCAACATTACGATTCAACGTATTGAATTCACCTACCATATCCTATAAATACCCTATTCGTTTCCTAATTTGGACAAAAAAAAAAAACTCAATTAATGCCATTATTCTATCGAAACTTTGCTTCAAAGATCAAATTCTTAAACACTTCAAGAACACCATCCCATTTTTCATTAATTTTGGAGTTTGATGCTATTACGCTCTTACACCTATCACCATACGTATTAGAACCCTATTAAGATCGCCTATTCCTCCTCCCTACACTTTTCTTTTGATCACTCCGTATGAGTCATTCAAGTTATTTCTCTAATCACGTATAGTACGACTTTACATGCGGCATGCATGTGGCACTTATATCTGTACCCAATACCCTCACAGGTATTATGTAGGGTAGTTTGCAAGGGCACACAGATTTATAAAAAAAAAATCACAATGTCTTAATTAGTTTTGGTGGATGAAATTGGGGACCGTTAAATTTCACGATGTATTAATTACTGTAGAATAAATTAATGCAATTACGATCTACGTACTCGTAATGCAAAGCTAAGTGGTCGTGGATAGGATCAACGTCTCTATAATATCAGTCTATGTTTTCTTGTTGTTAACATGTCTATGCACGAAGCGAAGCATTAATAATTTAAGAAATATAGACAAATATACATACATACATACACACACATATATATATATATATATACACTTACATAATACTAATTCTATGAGTCACAATATGCAAATCCATATAGCAAGATTCCATCGAGCGAAGAACTACACCACCGTATTAGAGCATCCTTTTCTTGCAACAATTTGCATATATTGGTTCAAATATACGCACTTTAATAAAAGGAAAAATAAATGAATGAGGTAACAGAATTTGCACAGGAACAATGTTAAAATGAGCCGGGATGAAGAAGCACAGGCAAAACTAAGCGCTAGAATAACAACAATAGTATAGGGATTCACAATCATAGGACGACTCGATCTGACCAAATCTCTAAGGTTTGTATAAACTTTTTCTTATACTAATCAAGATATTTTGTAACAAAATTCCTAATAATCTATTGACACGTTAAGCTAAACAAGTAGGCTAAAATTCTCCAAATTTTCATAAGTTCCTTAACTCTCATCCAATAAATCTCAAAGTAATTAAAAGTCATAATTAAATTTCTTCAAAATATTGTAATTGAAATTAACTTAAATAAACTAAACTCTCATATTGGAAATGAAATGACAAATCCCTCAAATAATAAGTCTATTTAATCTTTCTTACTAGCTGATCACTTCTAATCATCATATTAATAGTAATACTCTCCAGTGTCTTTGTCCTAGTAATAATAATACACTTCCCCATTCTTATCATAATATACCTATTCATCTAAAGTCCCTATAGCTGAAAAAGAAAAAAAGAATGAGTTAATACTCAATACAAAAACCCAAAACCACAAGTGTGTATCATGCAGCAATTAATATATCATAGGTAATAATGCAACAAGAGTAAATCAAACAACAAGTTAATATATATTTAATTAGTCAATAGTCAATACAACTCAAGATCACTCATGATTAGCTCCAAACCCAGAGTATCTCAAACTCTACATACGGTTCTTAGTTGGGACATTAGCTCTATGGCCCCTATCTAAATAGGTATTAAGACATTGGTACTACGAACCTTAGATGCCACCTAACCTACTTGGTTCTAAGACATTGGTTCTACAACCCTCGAACACCAATTTACTCTACCTTGTATCATATTAAGGGAGACTCCACTAAGGATAACGTCACTCAAAGATCAACAAGGTGCCACCTCAAGGATACCAATACCATGACCCCCTAAGCCCAACTAAACACAAGCAATAATCATATTTCATTCTAGTTAATTGTTAATCCAGCTTACGTTAATTATCTTAGATAAGCAAAAACAGTAAGCAAGGTTCTACATACTTGAATCTCAGATATAACAAGTAGAATTTACTTCAAATAGCATTTCATGATCAACACCTAAGTAATAAAACAAGAACAACTCTTTTAGGCTCTATGCTTAAGTTACACAATTCTAACTAAGTGTTTGTGTTCTTTACTTGTCTCCTTAGATTACTAAGTACGAATTTGATCAAGTTGAGGATTATGGATCTATTTAGGCTTCTATAGACGTTTAGAAAAAGTTAGGATAGGATTGGATGAACGATGGAAACGAGAAAAGATCAGAAAATTGGTTTAGAAGAACAAGCCTAAGGTTTACGACTATGTTCTTGGACCATGTTCCTTCCTCATCCAAAAACTTCATATCACACCTGTATTATCCACTACTATTGCAAGTCCATAATTTAGGTCTATGGTTGTAGTCCTAAGCCATGTTTCTCTTAACATAAAATTTTCTTTTCACGCTTTGACTAAAATTCTCAACAAGGGGTCTACAGGTAAGACCACAGTTGTGGTCCTTACCCATGTTCCTCTTGTTTGACAATTTCCATCTTTGTTTTGGCTCCAAACTAATCATCTAGTAACAACTCCAACACATCCAACATTTTGATTTCATCCTAGGGTTTGTTTTTCTCCATTAACTAATAACAAGGAACACTTAGGTATGTTCCAATCCCTAAATCAGCAAATGAAACAAAATAAACAATGAGGTACATACCTTGATCCCAAAACACTGAAAGCAAAACATAACCCGCACCACACAAAACTTAATTGCAACACCTAGATTAACACATACACACAAACAACATCTAATCAAACAAACAATATCTAAGTCAATTGTTATACTACCAAGGATTGAATTGGGATCACTCATTGAGTTAGGATTTAGACCTTGCCCTAACTTTTGCTTTGTAACACCTCAAACACATGCTTTTACAAATCTAAAACAATCCTTTAACATTAGAGAATCACAAAACTAAAATCAAAATAAAAAAATAAAAAAAAACACCTCTCAACGGCTTACTTTACTTAGCCTTACTCTTACAGTTTCAAAGGTTTTTACCTTTTATCTACATAACTCTTTTGGCAACTTTAGGCTGCCAACATCTTTTGTCTAATAATTCTCACTTTATTCTCCACCTCTTATATAAGTGCTAGTCCCAACACTTGCCTTTCACCTACCCCATCCTAATGTAGCAACAACCTACACATTCTTCTATATAAAGCTTCATAAGGTGCCATCTTGATTGTTACCTAATAGCTATTATTATAGGAAAACTTTGCTAGGTGCGAGTACTCATCCCAACCACCTCCAAAGTCTAAGGTACAGGATCTCAACATGTCTTCCAAAATTTGAATCATCCTTTCAGACACCTATCTGTCTACAGGTGAAATGTTGTACTAAACCAAAGTTGTTCTTAAGGCATTTTGTAAACTCTTTCAAAATTTGTTCACAAACTTCGTATCTTTATCAAACATGATGGTCACTAAAATTCCATGTCACCTTATTATATTCTCCATGTATAACTTTGCCAACCTTTCCAACTTGTACTTCACATTAATCAGTATGAAGTGAGCCGTCTTTGTCAATTAGTCCAGCACTACCCATACTACATTGTTCTTCTCTTTAGTCTTAGGTAGGTGTGTGACAAAGTCCATGGTTATAAGCTCTCACTTCCATTTTAGACTTGGCAACGATCTAAGTTCTTCGTTTAGCCTCTAATGCTTCGCTTTGACTAATTGATAGGTGGGATACATGTAAACATGTTCTACAATCTCTTTTTTCACATTGTTCCACTAGTAACGTTCCTTTAAGTCCTTATACATCTTCCTATTGCCTAGGTGTAGAGCATAACTCGAATAATAAGCTTCTCTAAGGAACTCCCTTTTCAACTATGGATTCACCTATACATAAAACCTATTCCTAAATCTAAGAACTCCATCAGAGTCTATTATGAACTCCGTTGCATTACCTTGCATCACCTTACTCCTAAGTTCATATACCTTTACATCTTCCAATTGAGTTGCTTTCAACTTATCAATCAAGGTGGGTTCAATACTAAGGTCGCCAATCGTGCCCTTACCTCTTGTGTCACTATCTTCAATTCTAATCTTCTTATGACTTCTAGTAAGGGTCTTTGTGTAGTGATTAAGGTGGCTATGTTTCTCTATCTCTCTTTGCTCAGTAGATCTGCTACCACATTTACCTTCCTAATATGATATTGAATATTTATGCCAAAATCCTTTATGGGTTCTAACGACCTCCTCTGTCTCATATTTAGCTCCTTCTACATGAAGAAGTACTTTAAACTCTTGTGTTTAGTAAAGATTTTACACTTCTCACCGTACAAATAGTGTCTCCATAACTTAAGTGCAAAGACAACTATTGCCAACTCTAGGTCATGAATTGGGCAATTCTTCTCATGCAGTTTTGGCTGGCAAGAAGTATAGGCTATCTCTCTTTCATATTGCATAAGCATACAACCTAACCCTCAATGTAAAGCATTGCTGTATATTACAAACTCTTCACCACTTTTAGGTAATGTTAACATTAAAGCTGTTACAAGTCTTCTTTTTCAACTCCTAGAATCTATCTTCAAATTTGTCATCCCACTAAAACCTTATTCCCTTCTATGTTAGTCTTGTTAATAGGGCTACCACTCTAGAAAACCCCTCAATAAACTTTCTGTAGTATTCAACTAACCCTAGAAAACTCCTAATTTCTATCACTATCTTCAATTTTGGTCAATCAAGTACTACTTTGTTTTTCTTTAGGTCTATTGACAATCCATCCTTGTAGACAATGTATCCTAAAAAGGAAACTTACTTAACCAAAACTCACACTAAGAAAACTAGGCATAAAGCTTTTCGGTTCATAGTCTGTTCAACACCCACCTTAAGTGCTCTTTATGTTCTTCTTCACTTCTAAAGTAAATGAGGATATCATCAATAAATACTACTACACACTTGTTTAAGAAATCTTTGAATATTTTATTCATGAGATCCATAAAAGCAACTACTATGTTTGTCAATCTAAATAGCATAACCAAGAGCTCATATAGTCCATACTGTATTTTCAAGGCCATTGTTGCTTGTCCTCTTCTTTAATCCTTAGCTGATAATATCCCAATGTCAAGTTTATTTTGGAGAGAACTCGGGCTCCTTGCAGTTGATCAAATAGTCCATTGATACAAAGGAGGGGGTATTTATTCTTAATTGTCACACCATTCAAATCCTGATATATATAATACAAAGGTGCATGCTTCCATCTTTCTTCTTCATAAAAAGAACCGGTATACCTTAAGATGACATACTAGGCTTGATGAATCCCTTGTCCTACAACACTTTTGATTCTTTTTCAATTTAACCAATTCAACTATAACCATCCTATAAGCTGCTTTAGAGATCGGTTTTGTTTCTGGTACCACATCTATACTAAACTCAATTTCTTTAATTAGAGGCAGTCTAAGCAAGTCCTCTAAGAAAACATCTTAGACCTCATTCACTACTAGAACCCTTTGCAACTCCATAGTCTGGCTTAAGCTTGCAATCAAAGTTGACAACTAGCTATTACTCCATGACTCCTATGAAGAGAACCTTATCAGCTTCTAATCTTCCAATTGAAAATTAAAAGGCTCTTCATTTTAGGGAGTAAAATAGACTAACTTGTTGTAGCAATCAATAGTAACACAGTTACTTGACAACCAATTGCTCCAAAAATAACATTAAATTAGACATTTCTATAACATATAGATTTGCTAACAAGACCTAGACTTGAATCTCTATTTTGTCACTTTTACAAATCTAACTCAACAACTTTCCCATACCCAAAGGAGACCTAACATATAAAGAATCAACTAACAATTTAGGTTTCAGACTACAAGCATTCACAAAAGACTCATCTATGCAAGAGTGAGTGATACTAGTGTCAAAAAATTCGTATGCTCTAGTAAAGTTCACTAAAAGTGTACCTACCATGGTGTTACCCTTCGATCCTCCTAATAATCTAGCTACTATAATTGAAGTGCAAAAACTCTTACCAAAGCCTTCTGTCTTAGTCTTACAACCACAGTTCTATCTCCCTATCCTTTACTATGGGGTCTATTATGATACTAGCTGTTATACGAGGGTTAGCTAATTAGCAACATTGCACTCAAATGTCTTATACCCCCTCTACTTACAGTTGAAACAAAAGGTTTGTAGGATCTTCACCTTCTCTGGGTATTCCCTATTGACATACCCTACCTTATCACAAGAAAAGCATGCTCCATCAAGCCACCTATACTTTGATAGATCATGAGGACCTCTACATTTAGTGCACCCAAGTCCCAAAGCTAGTGCTAGTAGCAATAAAGCTAGTAACAAAGGAATTAGCTTAGCTAGTGGAGGCTTGACTAATACACCTACTAGTTTGGCTATAGGTCTGGTAAGCTAAAGGAAAACTCTCTTACTCGTATCTTACATTACTATACTTGAAGTGAGTCTCTTTCCTAAAACCACCTTCCCCCTAGAAGATTTAACTTCGTCTTCTAACATTTCTTTCTTGCTCTTATCCATCTTTTTAGCTTTATTAACTATAGCTCCATAAGTTTGTAACTAAAAAGATCCTACCTCATGTCATAAAGTAAGTCCTAAACCTCTTACAAACCTCTACACCTTGTACCCTTCATCTACTTTCTAGGTCTTTAGTAAGAACATATGTAAGCGATTGAGTTTAGTTTCATATTGCTCCACTGTTCGATCCCCTTACCTACAATCACAATACTAGCCTACTAATCTTTCTCTAAGACTAACAGGGAAATACTTACTATAGAATAGCTCCTTGAAAATAGCACAAGTGATAGGAGCATGTACCCTCTCTACTTCCCACCAATCAATAGCAATATCTCTCAGCATGTAGGTAACAAATGGCACCTTCCTTCCTTCAAGGATCTCAAAACCCTTAAAAACTTTTTTTATGTGTGTTATCCATCTCTCAACCACCATAGGCTCATCTGTCTTAGGGTGAAATTCTTTTTCTAGCCTCACAAATTTCTCAAGGATAATAACCCCATGATTCTCATAGTTGTTTGTACCCTTTGCTCCTACAGCATGTCCATTACCTCCATTAGCTTTATTATTATTCTCGGCCATCAACTGTTGATGTTGCTATTGTTGATGTTGTGTTACCTTTGAATTTAATCTTGTTACCTATTAATCACTCTCAACATGTTATCAACTATGTTTAGTAACCTATTGATGTCTTCTCTGGTGATAGGCACATTCTCATTTGTACCCTATGGCTACTGCTAATTTCCTAACAATCCAACTTCTCTAAGACCATCACCTCAACCAGCTTCTACAGCTTCTCTTGACTCAATTCTTCTTCTTGGAGGCATATTACAGCCAAAACAGACAAGAGAAAGGACAAAACTAAGCTTGGTATAAGGAATAGAAAGAAAACATAAGGATAGGGAAGTAGGAAATTAATAATTAGGAGAAACTATTTACATTAAGAATTCCCATATAAGTCCCACAAACATCACAGCTCACCGTCCTATAGATCATTTGCCTAAGTTTCTATTTGATTTACTAAACATATGCTTTGATAATGCTTCAATCCGTAACTCCCCATGCTCAAGGCACTACAAATTGCTACTTGTTCCTAATAATCTACTAACACATCAAGCTAAACAAGTAACTAAAATTCTCCAAAATTTTCATAAACAACTTCATAACTCTCATTTACTAAATTTCAAAGTAATTAAAAGTCAGAATTAAATCTCTTCAAAATATTGTGAATGAAATGAACTTAAATAAATGAAACTATGATGTTACAAATGAAATAACAAATCTCTCAAATAACAGGTGATAAGTGTTTGAAACCACACACTTATCTAAATGATTTATCTAACAATTATATATGATTCGATAGATTTTTTAGCAAAAGTGTATAAATTTTCATTAAAATCTATAATTTCTTGACACAAGTGTAATTTATATTTTTTATGTTTTGATGCTCAAAAGTATCATTTATTTAAATAATTTAACCTCTTCGTGTATGATCTTATAGGTCCTAGGGTTACCATGTAATGATAGTCCCAATTCAACAAGCCGAAAACGAAGAAAACAGTAAAAAAAGGAAACTTAGAGTTAGAACTACCAGCATGACCCTAAGCCCATCTACTGTCAAATGGTAGCTTGAACATAATCGAATCAAGTTGCAAAACTAGAAGAGTATTCTAGCATGACGGTGCCCAGCTACAGTCATGACAATATATTTGACTTCTGAAGCAAAAATGCGTTGTTTCATTAAAAGGAACGAGGAAAAGCACCTAATACGTGTCCACCATTATGACGGTACTTACTTGATATAAAAACCTCTTCTTCTTCTTCATTTTTTGTAGATTTGGCTTTGCATTTTCTAGGGTTTAGTGTTCTAGTTTCCACCATTTCTCTCTTCTTTAAGCTATCTTATATTATTTTTAGCATAGTTGTATGATTTCCACGAAGTTTTCTTATACTTTCATGATAATAGCTTAAACTTTTAGTGGATTTTAGCTCTTTTCAAGGTTTGGGTTTATGGATTTCCATTGCATCCATGGAGATTGTTGGGAAAATTTTAAGGAACTCCATTGTTAAGGTTAAGGAGCTCGGTTTTGTAATGTTCTTCATACTTTTTGCATATTTAATGCAATGTTTATTTTCATGTTCATGTATATTATATGTTGAATGCTTATTCTCCATAAATGTGATAAATGGAGCTGATTGTGCTTATGAGTAGTGTATGAAAATGATGAACTAGTTGTGGCTATTAGTGTTTTTATATTGTGATAGTGTAAATTTGGAATTTTAATTAGTTCTATAGTATAATTAGTTATAACTTGAGTGTTGAGTTAATGTTGAACGAGATAGCGTTTCCCACACATTTGGCCTTCCCCTTTGTTATCCTAATAGGGTCTAGATACCATAATCGTATTCGAAAACCTTGAATAGAACTTAGGATTCCTAACTTGAATGGAAAATTCTTGAAAATTAAGACTTTAATCCTTATACTCACTTAGAGTTAAAAATTGGTTAGAATGAGAAATCAATTCTAACATAGTTATTTAAGTAGTGACGGGACTTGAATAGCCAGTTCATAGTATAGATGAGATATTGATAATATAATGCTCCTGCTATATGATAGAATTTACAAAATGAGAGTTAGATAAATTTTGTGAGTGTAAGTAAAACCTACGTTTAAACTATTATAAATACTCTAATAGCATAGCCACAGCAATCTTAGATGACTATTTACTCATTACTCATACATCTTTTATAAAGAAATCTACATCCCAATACCAAGAAATTGCCAAAAAATCTATGCTTAATTCCATTGTAGTTTTTACTTCAATTTAGATAACTTGTATGTTCTTTTCCTTAAAACTGCTCAATCAATTGCCTAGATTAGAGTAAAAATAGTAGAATCTAATACTTAGTTATCTTTCTAAACTTTATTCTTTCCTTCACCATAAAATACGACCTTAGTGTCCATCATATATTATAAATTGATTGATATTTTTGCCATTAGCTCACGATTTCCACAAATATTTTTCAAAAGATTACAAGCAAGTTCAATTTATTATATAATATTTCCACTATTTTTAAAAGGGGCAAATTTTATATTTGTATCTGATATTTTGGAAGGCGATCGCGACACCAATAGGTATATTTAATCTCTCTTGCTAGTTGATCACATCTCATCATCATAGTAGTTGTAATACTCTCCAATGTCTTCGTCTTGGTAATAATAATACCCCTCCCCATTCTCATCATAATTTACTTATTCATATAAAGTCCTTACAGCTGAAAAAGAAAGTGAAATGAGCTAATGCCTAGGACAGAAACCAATAACCTCAAGTGCGTATTATGCAACAATCAATATAGCACAAGTAATAATGTAACAAAAATAAATCAAACAACAAGTTAACATATATTTTGTTAAGTCAACAGTCAGTACAGCTCAAGATCACTCATGATTAACCCCAAACCTAGAGTATCTCATCCCTTGCACACAATTACTAATCAAAACAATTACACTATGTCCTACATCTAAATGGGTATTAAGACATTGGTACTACAAACCTAAACACCACCTGATAGGAATCAAACCACCGAACCCTTGACCCAAGCCTAAGGCTGAGGTCTTAAGAACCTAGTGAGGTGCATTCTCCTTAACCAACTTATGCAAGAAGAGTCTAAGATGTTCTAACTACCGACTTATTGCCATTTTTGAATTGAACACTTCCATGCCTAATAATCGTCTTAGAGTACTAACATAAAGAATACTCAACCAATAGTTCAACTCACTAGCCCACTAGCTTAGCCAACCTGTCCCTAAGTTGCTTAGAGCAAGTTTGAGCTAAAATCACCATAGAAGAGTCTATAGCTCAACTCGGCAACAATTAGGTTGACCATACTTTTTTGTCTGTTTCCTTCGAAAGCCTACCTCTAGCTGCTAACCACGTCTCTGAGCACCCATGTGATAGAATCTACTATACAAATCAATGTTTTCTTGATTTTTCATTTATACTCTTTAACGTTCCTTGTATTTTACTTACTTTCGACATTACCCTTTCATCTTTTCCCTATTTAGTAGGTTGTCCTAGATTTTTTTGTATAAATACCTTTATATTTTGTAGCCGCAACAATTATCTTGACATGTTACCTGAATATACTAAATTACTCTTACTTGTGAGCATTCTCTCATTTGCTCCTCACCTTTAAGTAAGGCTTGGTGACAAGTATCCTCATTGAAATAGCTAGTACGTTATATCTAGTTGATTTGTGACTCCTCGATGGTTTCTTGGTGCATCATATCCTAAGAGTTGATCATGAGTTTTTTGCTTATTTTCACGCTATCTACCCTTCATTTTCAAGTCTTTTGCGAGTTTGGACCTACCCCATAGATATGATCGACCTTTTCCTTCCTTTGTGCGACGTATTATCTTAGTATCAAAGTGGAAGTTCACTTGGGTGAGTTACTGTTGTGTTACGCCATTGCTTGTGATAAGAATCAACCCCTTAGGCCAATCACATATAGCCAAGCTAAAGGACTCTAAGGACTCGCTCAAGAGATACTAGCTCTAATCCATAGCTAAGACAGGAATTCTTATTCTAAGCTGGTCTCCTACCAAGCTAACTATCAGATCCTTACCTGTATTAAATCCGACCCTGTCCAACAGCAATGCTTTACCCCAAAAGACAACCTAAGAATAGCCGAGGTGAACTTTCGATCTGACTACAGGCATCTAATCCTAAATTGAGTTGACTTCTCTTCAAAAGAACTAATTGGTCCCTGACATGTTCCAAATCAGGATGACCCTTGACTACAAGCATTATCCTACTTCTACTTACCTTATATCATAGTCCTAATGTCTAGCCACCAAGTGACACATGTCTTTTGACACAATATTCCAAAATGATTCCTTTTTTTTTTTCCATACTAAATATTCTTTTCCCTTTTTACCCCTTTTATTATGTTTTATGTAACCTAATTATAGAATATCCTTTTGTCTTTTCATATATGTAAAGTAACCCTAGTGAATAAGTATATAAACCTTCACTTTCTTGTATGTAGGAATCAAACTAATCAATGTCAGATTATTCAAGAATCCTTTGAGCAACCTTAGTATTCTAATTACTCTCCAACTCTTATCTATTACCTTTCGCAAAGAGCAGCAACGATTGACCCTTTAGTTCAGACCAGTATATTATATCCAGTGAATTGTAGGCCGTGTAGGATCTTGTTAGTGCATCATATCCAGCTAGATAGTTTACGAATTTGCTAAACCCACATTTTATTTTCTTATTCCTGCTCGTTATGGTGCTTCTCCGTATGTATGACCTCGGAGAAGCATCAACTTCACCAATATCAAAGCATGATTCCAAGAAGGAGTGTGTAAAGTTGTAGTGAAGTTTTTGGTTCACTTTGTTGTTAGTGGCTATTGTATTCTTTTTGTAGCTACTGTAGTGTGTTTGTATGTTAATAAGTGTGGTCCAATTATTACTCTGTTCTTACTATATTTTTCATTACTCACGTAGAGCAAGTTATTTCTATTCTGTTTGAGTGACTAGTGGGTGTTAAAGTTGTTACATGTTGTTAATTTGTTTAGAAGGTATTGTACTATGCAAGATTTAAGTGATCAGGGTATTATTGGTGACCAAAGTAGTGGTCCTCAACCTGGTTGTGGTCATAATGATAGCAACACCCTAAGGCCCATTGATGACAAACTTAATAGACTCACAAACCTTATTGAGAATCTAGTCATAGTAATGAAAGTTAACAAGCAACAACCATAAGGTATGCCACCACCAAATCTACTTGAAAATATTTAAGAGAGGGATTATGACCAAGCTGGTCGAGCCCATCACCTAATTCCCCTCAAGCTGGAGGAGCTGCTAGATGAAGACCAGAGTTAGAAGAGATTGAGGAAGATGATGAGGCACTAAAAGTTGAAGAGTTTAGGGAAGAAGAAGAAGAATCTAATAATTACAAAGCATAAGGACAAGGATGCCAAGCTCCTCGAGGACTAGATAATGTTTAGGTTCAAATTTCACCCTTCAGTGGAAGTAAAGATGCCGATGAATACTTAGAGTGAGAAGAGAAGGTAGAGAAGATGTTTGGCTGTTATGGGTATACAAATGCTATCAAAGTTCGACTTACTGCACTAGAGTTTATAGGGTATGCCATAATGTGGTGGAAAAATCTAAATGCAGCTAGAGCAAGGGATGGAAGAGGAGGTGTTAGAACATGGAATGAGATGAAAAGGTTATTACAAGGTAGATTTGTGCTCGAGATGAGTACTAAGCTCCACACTAAATATGCCATCAAGGGATAATTGTGCACCATTATGGTGGTCGAAGGAAGCTGTATTAATGTAGTTGCATAGTCCTTTGTGTAGAAGTTTTATCTGCTAACCTCAAAGTATCTCTAACCTTACAAGCTACATTGGCTTCATGATAAAGGTGCTTTGCATATAGCTGAACAAGCGACTGTACCATTCAGTGTTGGGAGTATGTATAGGGACAAAGTAGTTTGTGATGTCATCCCCATGGGAGCTTCACATTTGCTACTTAGATAACCTTAGATGTTCGACTAACATGTTACTTATAATGGGTATAAGAACATTTATGCCCTTGTTAAGGATAGAAGGAAGATTATGTTGCAACTCACGACCCGATCCCAAGTAAATGAGACCCATAATCAACTCACCCGAGCCAATAAGAAGAAGACTTTAGTTATGAGCCAAAGAGAGCTCCAATCTATTGAGAAGACCGATGAGCCCATGTTCTTGTTGATTAGGAGGTTATTGGAGATGAGGGATTTGGAGGATGTTCTAGATGAAATCCGAAGCCTATTGAATGAGTTCACTAATCTATTCCCTGAAGAATTGTTAAAAGGACTACCCCTAATCTAAGGCATTGAGCTTTGTATTGACCTATAACCGGGCACTACTTCGCCAAATCAACCTACATACAAGATGAACCATGAGCAAGCTGCCGAGATAAAGAAATAAGTAGATGAGCTCATAGAGCAAGGATATATGAGGGAAAGCATGAGTTGTTGCACTGTACTGGCTTTACTCGTTCCAAAGAAAGATGATTTATGGCGTATGTATATTGATAGTCGAGCAATCAACCGAATTACTATCAAGTACAGATATCTGATATCGAGACTTGATGATATGCTGGATGAGCTTCATGGTACCAAAATATTTTCAAAAATTAATCTACAAAGTAGCTACCACCAAATTCTTATGAAACTAGGAAATGAGTGGAAGACTGCTTTCAAAATTAGGCACAGACTCTACAAATGGTTGGTTATGCCATTCAAACTTACCAATGCACCAAACACATTCATGAGGTTAATGAACGATGTGTTGCACCCTCTAATTGGAAGATGTATGGTCGTATATTTTGATGACATATTAGTATATAGTACCAACCTAAGCTACTATGTTCAACATCTCCATAACGTATTTGATATTTTATGAACTGAGAAGTTGTATGGGAATGTGAAAAAGTGTATGTTCTGCTAGAATGAAGTGGTTTTCCTAAGGTTTATAGTGTTAGGGAAAGAAATCTGAGCAAATGAAGAAAAGATCTAAGTTGTTCTAGAATGGCTGACGCCGAAGAATGTCACTAAGGTTCGAAGTTTTCATGGCCTAGCTTCTTTATATAGGCGATTTATCAAGGACTTTAGCACAATAGCTGCCCCGTTGACCGAGCTAACAAAGAAGAGTAAAGGATTTAAGTGGACCAATCGAGTTAAACACAGCTTTAAAGAGATCAAGGAAAAGTTCATCTCGATACCTATCTTGTTACTACCAGATTTTGACAAGCCCTTTGAACTAAAATGTGATACTTCGGGAGTTAGAATTGATGCTATCTTGATGTAGGAGTAACGACCCATCACCTACTACAGTAAGAAACTTAGTAGTCCTATCTTCAACTATTTTATGTACAAGAAAGAGTTGTACTCGTTTTTCCAAGCCCTTACTATTTGGCGACATTGCTTGCTACCCCGAGAATTTGTTATTTACACTAACCACAAATCATTAAAGCATCTTAGGAGTAGAACAAACTCTCAAAGAGACAAGCCAAGTGGTTGGAGCTTATGGAGGAGTTCTCGCACGTCATTCGGCATAAGAAGGGAAGTACAAATGTGGTCATCGATGCCCTATCATGATGGCAAACTTTATTGACCACTTTGCAAACAAAATTATTAGGATTCTCACTCATCACTGAGCAGTATGCTAATGACCCCCACTTCGGTCCCATTATTGAACAGTGCCAAGAAGGAATAGTTGTTAGAGGATATTATCCTAAGGACGGCTATCAATTCAAGGACTACAGGCTATGTATTCCAAATTGCTCCATGCATGAGCTATTGGTTAAGAAAGTGCATAGCAGAGGATTATCTGGTCATTTTGGGGTAACTAAGGTAGTCAATCTATTAAGGGAAAAATTTTATTGGCATGGTTTGGGTAAGGATGTCCATAAGGTAATTGGTTGTTGTGAGATGTGCAAGTAAGCTAAGGAGAAGAAAGACCCCCATGTAGAATACATGCCCTTATCAATGCCAACCTTACCTTGGGCCGACCTTAGTATAGACTTTGTCCTAGGGTTGCCCTAGATATCTAAAGGAAAAGATTCTATATTTATTATCATAGACTGCTTCAACAAAATGATACACTTCATCCTATGCCATGAACTAACAATGCTCTATATATTGTTGATTTATTTTTGCGGGAAGTTGTTTGACTACATAGAGTACCGAAGACTATTGTCTCAAATTGGGATACGAAATTCTTAAGCTATTTTTGGAAAACTCTTTGAAGAAGAGTTAGAACTAAACTCGTATTCAGCTCTAGTAGCCACCTTCAAACCGATGGCCATATTGAAGTCGTGAACAGGAAGCTAGGCAATCTACTCAAAGTTGTTGTAGGAAAGAACTTGAAGGATTGGGATTTGTGCCTACCAGTTGTGGAGTTCGTATACAACCAGACTGTCCACATCACCACTAGAAAGACTCCATTCAAGCTCATCTATGGCCTTAATCCGACAATTCTCCTAAACATGATCAGCACCCCGACAGCTACTAAAGAGAGTCAATCCAGAATTAATCGAGCCCAAGAATTGTAAGTGCTACACGAGTCTATAACTAGAAAGATCGCCAAGTTTAATTAGAGACAATAAGAGATTGGTAGCCGAGGCCGCCAAATTGTTTCTTTCTAGCCAAAAGACTTAGTATGAATTCACCTTAGCCAAGAGCGATTCACACACATGAGACAAAGCAAACTATCTCCTCAAGCTGATGGCTCATTCAAGGTCCTAAAGAAGATCAACCGTAACACCTACTAGATCGAGTTGCCTAATGACTATGGTGTTTTCTCCACCTTCAATGTGTCTAACCTGATTCCTCATCAACCATCAGAAAACCCTACGAATGCCTCAAAAGAAAGAGTAGAGACCACTCCAGATTTGAGGACAAATCTTTCTGACCCTTAGGTAGATAATAGGAATCAACCCCTTAGGCCAATCAAGCATATCCAAGCTAAAGGTCTCCAAGGACTCACTCGAAGGATAGTAGCTCTAAGCCATAGCCAAGATAGGGATTCCTATTCCGAGCTAGTCTCCTGCAAAGCTATCTATCAGATCCTTACTTATGTCAGATCTGCCCCTATCCAGCAATGATGCTTTATCCCAAAAGACAACCCAAGAATAGTCGAGGCAAGCTCTTGATCCAATCACAAACATTTGACCTTGAATCGAGCTAACTTCTCTTTAGAAGAACTAATTGTTCCTCGACTTATTCCAAATTAGTTTGGCCCTTAACTACAAACGTTATCCTACTTCCGCTTACCTTGTATCATATTCCTAATGTCTAGCCACTAAGCGATATGTGTCTTTTGACAAAATATTTTAGAATGATTCTTTCTTTTCTATACTGAATATTTTTTGCCCTTTTTACCCCTTTTAGTATGTTTTTTATAACCTAATTATAGAATACCCTTTTGTCTTTTCATACATGTAAAGTAACCTTAGTAGATAGATATATAAACCCTTGCTTTCTTATATGTGGGAATCAAACTAATCAATATTAGATTATTCAAGCATCCTTTGAGCAACCTTAGTGTTCTCATTACTCTCTAACTCTTATCTATTTCCTTTAGCAAGGAGTAGTGGCGACTAGCCCTTCAGTTCGGATTAGTGCATTATATTCGACAAATTATAAGCCATGTAGAATCTTGTTGGTATGTCATATCCAGCTAGATAGTTTACGGATTTGCTAACCCCTCATTTTATTTTCTTATTCTTGCTCATTGTAATGCATCTTCGTGTGTACAATCCCAAAGACGCATCAACTTGTTACGTTAGTTATCATCTATATCTAAAGTATCTTGAAGAGTAAGATAACTGCAGAGGTTATGTGAGGATTGGTTGCAGTATCTTAGTAAGTAGTGGAAATTGTACTATTGTCCTTTGTTACTGTATCATATTCTATTCTACTCTATTTCGAGTTGTAGAAAACAAAGCAAGTGGTATTCATATGTTTCTATAAGAGAATTGATCTAGTTAGCTGTAGTGTTAAATCCTTAAGAAGTTAAAACGTGTAGCTAGTGTGATTAACTAATTGAAGATTATGAGTGAGTTGTTCTTTGGGTGATATAAGTATTGTCTATTTACTATGAGTATGAAGTCGAGTAAGAACAACTGATTCAAGTGATAATGTTGGTATTAGAGACAATAACAATGGTGTCGTCCACCATGGCCGACAATCCGAAAATACCTCTAGAAGTTCTTATGAGCATTTTGATGAGATGCTTCACTTAATAACCAATTTAACTTGAGCTGTTTATGTATTAGTATCCCAACCTAACGAAGCCAATTACATTTCCCCTTAGGCTACTCCTAAAGTTGGTGCCGCTGTCTATAATGCTCAACCTATCCAAGGATAAGTCCTAGCTCAATAAGATTAAGGTCGAGGAGTAGGAGGACATGTAGAAAGGAGAATAGACCTAGGTAGAGTTGATGAGGAGATTAAAGAAGAATATAATGAAGTGGAAGAAAGACTACGAGCACCTCAAGCTGCCAACCATATGAAGCTTCAGATTCCGAGCTTTAATGGTTTAAGGATGTTGAAGACTACCTTAATTGAGAACAAAAGGTAGAAAGAGTCTTTGATTATTATCAATATGAGGATTGTAATAGGGTAAGAACTACTACTATGGAATTCTTAAGATATGCCGTGACATGACAGAGAAACTTTCAGGTCATGAGGAGACAAGATGGATATAAAGAAGTTAGCACTTAGCAATAGATAAAAATAGTTCTTAGAGCCCAATCTATGTTAAATACTTATCTGCAAGATACCTTTACTTGGCTTCAAGAGCTGAGGCAAAGAAACCAAACTATCGATTAATACATATAAGAATTCCAAATGCTTATGATTCGTTGTGAAGTTAGTGAGCCATCAACTTGAACAATTTTTAGATTTTTTACTAGGTTGAGAGTAGAGATTCGAGATGTAGTAAAGTTACAACATTTTATCACTTTGGATGAGGCTATAAGGATAGACAAACATGTAGAGAGGCAAAGGAGAAATAGGCTAATCTAATCTTAATTGAGCCGACCCACTCAAAGTAGTTGGCTTGCCCATGTTGGCAATTGAACTTAATACCACATTGAACCTAGTAGGAAAACTAAAGTCATGTCTAAGCAAAAGAGCTGCTTTGTTAACCAAGATGTCCTATTGAGGACCTCTGAGAAAGTCAAGGATCAAGATGGAAAACAAGCTATATCAAGTTTTTTAAGTATCAAGATTTTAGTCACATGGCCTCCTAGTGCCCTAATTGATGTACTATGCTCATTAAACGCAAAGCCCCTATCGTTGAAGTAGATAGCACTAACAAAGAGCTTAAAGAAAAGGTAGAATTGAAAGAGGAAGCTAAGGAGGATAGTAAAGGACTTATAGAAGAAAACGTATATGTCGACAACTTAGACAAGCTAACTTTAGTCGTCCGGTGAACCCTAAGCCTTGAACCATTTGCTAAGGAGGAGAAACAAGAGAATTTGTTTCACATAACCTATAAGGTGAACAAGCAAGTGTGTATGCTCATAGTAGATAATAGAAGTTGTACTAATGTAGCATCTGCTAACCTGGTTTAGGAGCTTAAGTTACCAATGTTATCACATCTAAGACCATATAAGCTTCATTAGATAAATGAGAAGAGAGCACTATATATCACTCAGTAAGTACTACTGTTGATCTTCATTAGAAACTACTCTAATGAATTTCCCTATAAAGTGCTGCTTATGTATGGATCTCATATGTTGTTAGGCCAACCTTGGTTATTTGATCGAAGAGTCATTCATGATGATTTCAGGAATACGTACACATTTCAGAAAGATGGAAAGAAGATTACCTTAAACCCCATGATCCTGAGCCAAGTAAGCAAGTTACAAACTAAACTAGCCTAATAATCTAAGAAGGCATTGGTAATAAGCTAATTCGAGATCTGAGAGGCCATTCAATCCAATATGCTAACCTTTTTGCTGATCAGATGACTATTGGAGTTAAAGGGGCAAGTTGTATTACCTAAAGAGATTAAAGAACTATTAAAAGAGTATGCTAACTAATTTCTCGAGCAATTGCTTTTGGGACTACCCCCTCTCTAAGGAATTGAGCACTGTATTGACTTAATAGGTAGTATTGCTATACCAAAAAAACCTACTTATTGAATGAACCCTGAGCAAGCTACTAACCTCCATGAGCAAGCTACTAAGCTCCACGAGCAATTCAACGAACTATTAGAAAAGGGATATGTGAGTGAAAGTTTAAGCCCATGTGTTGTACCTGTATTGCTAATGCTAAAGAATGATGGTACTTAGTGTATGTATGTACATAACAGAGCTATTAACAAAATTACAATCAAGTATAAGTGCCCCATTCTAAGGCTGGATGATATGTTAGACGAACTAAGTAGTGCTAGAATTTTTAGTAAGATTGACCTAAAGTTAGGTTATTGCTAGATTTGTATGAGGTAAGGAGATGAGTGGAAGACTACATTTAAAACCCGATATGGTCTATAAGAGTAGATGGTGATGCCTTTTAGATTATCAAACACCCTAAGCACTTTCATACAGTTGATGAACCATGTTTTGAAAGATTTGATTAGAAAGTTTGTTGTGGTCTACTTTGATGATATCCTTATGTACAGTGTTAACCTATTAAGTCATGCCGACCATCTCTAAACTGTATTTGATGTACTTAGAGTTGAAAGGGTCTTCGGAAATTTGAATTAGTGTTGTTTTTGTTAAGAAGAAGTGATCTTCCCTATATATGTTATGAGTGGTGGAGGTCTACAAGTCAATGATGAGAAAATATGAGCTACTATCAAATGGTTGACCCCAACCTCATGTGCTAAGGTGAGAACCTTCCATGAACTAGCTTCCTTTTATCACTACTTCATCAAAAATTTCAATACCATTGCATCTCTCATGGAGTTGTCGAAGAAGAATGTGGAGTTTAAATAGGAAGAGAAGGAGGAGAGAAGTTTTACCTAAGTGAAAGAAAGGTTAACATCTACCCCAGTCTTAGTTCTACTCGACTTTAAGAACGTATTTGAGCTTGAGTATGATGCATCAAGAGTCAAAATAAGAGCTATGCTAATATAAGAAGGCCAACCTGTTGCTTATCATAGTAAAAAGTTGAAAAGACCCCTGTTAAATTACTCTGTACATGACAAAGAACTCCTTATGCTAATCCAAGCTCTTTAAGCATGGCAACATTACCTTTTACTAAGAGAATTTGTCATTTATACTGATCATAAGTCCTTGAGGTATCTTCAAAGTCAGACCAAGCTATTGAAGAGGTTAGCTCGATAGGTTGAGCTCTTGGAAGGATTCAATTTTGTGATTAAGTATAAGCAAGGCAAGACCAATGTAGCTATCAATGCCCTATCAAGAAGACATGTTCTTCTTACCGAACTCTATACCCAACTTTTAGGATTTGCGAGCATAAAAGGGCAATATCCTTAAGACCCCCATTTTGGTATCACATGTAAATGATGGGAGGAGGGAAGATAGTAGATGACTATCATGTAAAGGATGGAATTTATTCCGAGGTAACAAACCGTATGTGTCAACCTATTCTTTGAGAGAGTTACTAGTGTGACAAGCTCATTCCAGTAGACTTTCTAGACATTTTAGAGAGAAAAAGACGTATGAACTACAAAATGTGAGGCTCTTTTAGCCTAAAATGAGGTGTAATGCACATTGTATTGTGAAATTTGTGTGATTTACAAGAGAGTAAAGAGTAGAGCTAAGCAGGGAAGAGTTGTACCTTTGCCCATCCTAACTAAACCATAAGCTAATTTGAGTATGGATTTTGTCTTTGGACTACGCTGAACTACACGAGGCAAAAACTCTATGATGCTCTTTGTGGATAGATTCAGTAATATGGCACACTTCATGGCCTATACTAAGACTAACTATGCTTCAGTTATTGCTTCTTTGTTTGTAGGAAATTCTTTGCTTACATGGAGTATCGAGGAGTGTAGTGTCAAATTAGGACCTAAAATTCTTGAGCCACTTCTAGAAGACTCTCTGGTGTTGAATGGAAATAAAGTTACTTTTCAACACCTCTTACCATCCCCAAACCGATGGTTAGACAGAGGTCATCAACCGTACCTTAGGTTTACTACTCCGAACTGCAATGGGAAAGAACCTAATTGATTAGGATATATGCTTGCTCATAAGGGAATTTGCTTACAATGAAATAGTACATGCCAATACTAAACATGCACCATTTGAGGTCATCTATAGCTTTGACGTAAAATTACCCATTGATCACACCCCAATGTTATCACCTAACTAAGAAGACCTAAAAGCAAGAATTAGGGTTTTTCCCTTTTAACAAATCTACCAAAAAGTTGCTTAACACAGATTAAGCTACTAGAAAGTTGAAGGAAAAAGGAAAGGGAAAGAAGGCCAAGCATTTTCAACTCAATGATCAAATATGTTTTCACCTAAGCAAAGAGAGGTTCCCTAACAGGAGGAAGAATAAACTATCTACCCGAGCTGAAGGACCATTCAAGATACTCGAGAGGATCAACAATAATACCTATCGAGTGAGCTACCTAAAGACTTTAGAGTGTCCGATGTGTTCAAAATTACCGACCTTGGCCCTTACCAACCAGAATAAAAGCAAAACAAGGACAAACTAGATTTGATCCCAAATCCCAATCAACCTAAAGGAGATGATAGGAATTGAACCACTAGACCCTTGACCCAAGCCTAAGCCTGAGGTCTCTAAAACTTATTGAGGTGCATTCTCCTTAACCAACCCGCATAGGAAGAGTCCGAGTTGTTACAACCCACTAACTTACTACCATTTCCGAATTGAACCCTTCCATGCCTAACAATCATCATAGGGTGTTAACTTGAGGAACGCTCAACTAACAATTCGACTCACTTACCCCACAACTCGGTCAATCTGTCCTTAAGCTACCCAAAGCAAGTATAAGTTGAACTCACCACTAAAGAGTCATTGTTTGGCTCACTCACCCTCCAACTTGACTGATTTGTCCTTGAGCTACCCAAAGCAAGTTTGAGCTAAACTCACCATTGAAGAGTCTGTAGCTTGGCTCAGCAACAGTTACGTTAATCGTACTCTTTTGTCTGTTTCTGCCAAAAGGCCGCCTCTAGCTGCCACCCATTCATCTAAGCATCCATGTGATGAAATCTACTATATAAATCAAATGTTTTATTGATTTTTCATTTATACCCTTCATCATTCCTTATATTTTACTTATTTTGAACATTACCCTTTTGTCTTTTCCACATTTAGTGGGTTGCCTTAGATTTTTTGGTATAAATACCCTTATATTTTGTAGCTACAAGAATCACCTTACCTAAATATACTTAATAACACTCGCTTGTCAACATTCTTTCGTTTGCTTACTTAGCTTACTCTTATCCTAACCCTTAAGTAAGGCTAAGTGGTAAGTACCCTCGTTGAATTTCTTTGTAAATCATATCAAGTTGATTCACGAGTCTTCAGTGGTTCCTTAGTACATCATATCCTAGAAGCTAATCGTAGGGTTTTGCTTGTCTTTGCTCATTCTACCCTTCATTTTCTACCTTTTTGTGAGTTTAGACCCACCCTAGATACAACTAACCTTATCCTTCCTTAGCACGGCATATCACTAACTAACCCACTTGGTTCCAAGATATTGGTTCGACAACCTCAGGACACCAACCTACTTTAAATTATATCATATCAAGGGGAGACTCCACTAAGGATAATGTCACTTAAAAATCAGCAAGGTGCCATCTTAGGGCCACTAGTACTATGACCCCCTGAGCTTAGAAAAACATAAGCAACAATCATAATTTATTCTAGTTAATTATTAATCTAGTTTCCTTCAACTATCCTAGACAAGCACAAACAACAAACAAGGTTCCACATACCTAGGTCTCGGATATGACTCATAGAATCTACTTCAAATAACTTTACAAGATCAACACTCGAATAATAAAACGAGAACAACTCTTTTTAGCCTTTATTCTTAAGTTACACAACTCTAACTAGGTGTTTTTGTTTTTACTTGTCTCTCTTGATTACTAAGTATAGATTTGGTCAACTTGAGGGATCTATTTAGGCTTCTATAGATGTTTAAAAAAGGTTACAATAGGATTAGATAAAAGACATAAATGAGAGAAGATTAGAAAAATAGGTACGAGAACATGCCTAAAGTTCACTGCCATGCTCTTAGACCATAGTTCTTCCCTATCCAAAAACTTCATATCACACTCGTATTATCCACTACTACTACAAGTTTATGGTTCAGGTCCATGGAAGCAATCCTAGGCCATGTTTCTCTTGACATAAAATTTTCTTTTCATCAAATAAAATTCTTGACAAGGGGTCTACAGTTAAGATCACAACTGTGGTCCTTGCTTAAACTCCTTATGTTCAACAATTTCCATCTCTTTTTCGTCTCCAAACTTCTCCATATCATCCAACAACAACTCTAACAAATCCAACATTCCAATTTCATCTTATGGTTTGTTTTTCTCCATCAATTAACAATAAGGAAAACTTAAGTGTGTTCATTCCCCAATTTAACAAATGAAACAAAATAAACAATAAGGTAGATACCTTGATCCAAAAACAAAACACAGCCCACACCACATAAAACTTGATTACAATGCCTAGATTAACACATATACAAAAACAACAATATCCAATCAAGACAACAATATCTAAGTTAACCATTGTATTACCAAGGATTGAATAGAGATCACTCACCAGGTTTAAGTTTAGACCTTGCCTTAACTTTCGCTTTGCAATACCTCAAACACGTGCTTTTGCAAATTTAAAACAATCCCTTATCATGAGAAAATTGCAAAACCAAAAAAAAAAAAAAAAAAAAGAAATGCCTCTCAACGGCTTACCTTAACCTTATTCCTATAGTTCTCTTAAGGAGGGTTTTCTAAAGCAAGACAATGAGAAAATGAACCCTAGAGTTTTGCAATGGCTTCTATACTTAAGGGTAGAATAGACAACCTTGCCCCTTTTAAAAATACAATATTATTTTTCCTCACCCCGTCTAATATTTTATTATTTTATTGTCTATAATTCTTTTATTAAATTGATTTTCCTAAGGTTTTACGCATTTAGTAACAAATATATGTGGTTTACAAGGCTAAGAGTAATAAACATAATAGCAAAATTACTTTAAAACTAAGAAAAGACAAATTGAAAGCCATTGTATGCTCATTACAGTTAACTATTGCCCAATCAATTGTACTATGAGCCCCTAGTAGTAAATTATCTCCTTTGATTTTGTGGTACGTCTTTGTCCTTTGTCATACCTTTATCTATCGTTCTAATCTCAAGTCTCATATAAATCCCAAACGCACCTAAGAAACTTTACATTAGTTGAGCTGCACAAATCAACTCATGCACATATACTCAAGCTCCTCCTGCTTGGACAACAATAATTAAAACTTACAAAATATTTGCCTCCAGCCTATCCCTTGTACCTCACAAACATATATGCCTCACATCTTAAACCCTAATCAAGCTACCATTCAAATACTTTGAAACGACTATCTAGCTTTAGAGTACCTTAATTCAATTACTTTAAAACCATTACCTCAGTTATGGAGTTCCTTGATATGAGTGACATCTTTTTACGAACACTAGTTTGCACACCTCAAGTCACCATAAACTACTTAAACCTTCTAAGCTCCACTTTAGGATAATGTACAATGCTTAGTGAAGTAAAATGAACTTTCCACTACATTGCCACGATGGGTTTTTAAGTTATAGTCAACAAAAATAACACTAGGATCCTTAACCGTGGAATAGATGTATACAAAAGAGCTATTACCTAAGACTTGTAGTAGGAATAAGTTATTGAATGTAAGTCATCTCATTACCATTATACCTATAATAGATACCTCTATACAACCAAATCTTGTTTTATTAGATTAACCAACACCATTTAGTAAACCAATAGATTAAATATTACAAGGGAATCATACACCTAACATTTGACACCATGCACCTCTACCCATCATGTAATTAGACCCAAACATTGGTAATTTTCAACCTTTACTTATTGCCCTTATGCATCAAACCTCTCCACAGAAACCTATATGTCTTGAACTAACCTCTCCTATAATACGTATAGAAAATACCCCACATCCTTAGGGCCTAAGAAAAAGTCTAAAAATTTTCTCTATTTATCAAAAGCCAATGACATAGTGTTGCCCTTTGACTCAAGAATTGCCACATTGTCAACAACCATTTTACCTAATCTATTATCCCACATTTGGCCCTATATATAACTCCATACCACTACATGTCCATTGATCTCAAGCATATAGACATTTATCCTACTAATTATGAATCCTATTTCATTGTCTAATTGGTCCTTACCAAATAAATTGCTACTAATCTCTTCTATCAACAAACTATTCTAATTATAGAGTATGGTCTCCATGTTGAGGAACAAAGATTGTAGAAAACTTAATAGTTTCATCACCTCGTCTTCACTCAATCTTAACATTAACATTCTTTAAGTCACTAGTTAGAGACATGAACTCCAAAATATATTATCAATAGGAGCCTAGTATAATTGTATAATACTAACCATTTTGCAAGGGGCATGGTCATACACTTGATGGTATATTTGGAGAGACAAAGCTCATATCCTAATACATATAATGGAAAACTTAGACATAGAGAAAAAGGATAAATAAGAAACTTGGAAAGCGTAGACACATACTAGAATCAATTACAACCGAAACATATTATAAAGAAATAATAATAATAACAAATGATAATTTTCTTGGAAAACTCTAAATAAACTTAGGGTGGGAAAGTACAAATTATGAGCACAACAAAATTCACAATATCATGAAATTATATATGAGTACTATGTGGGGGCTTTCATAGGCATAAAACCTTAATATTAATCTATATGTAGGCCCTATAAAACCTAGAACGTAATATACCCAAATGTATAAATAAGAAGACATAACAATATAATTATGCACGCATGGTTGATTGCTAACAAGCCTGATCAACTATTACCCTTTTATCTTTTCACCATAAACCTATTTATATTCAATTCAAATTGGATTATGACCACCAAATTGAAGGGACTACCCAATCCTAGTAAATTATCAAGGGAATGAATTTTAAGCTTCTAAGAAAAACTAAGGAACCTAGATACTTTTAATGGGATCTCAGTTCAAGTAGATCAAGCTAAATCTTTCTTAATATATTCCAAATAAATCAGATATAATATTTGAATCTCATGATATGTCTGAACAGTGGGCTGGATACCTATTATAATGCTGGAGTCCCATCTTCGTCTTTCTTAGGCTATTTTCATTAGGCTGCATGAATTGATAACATGATGAAGCGACAAGCTTTGATAACATTTTAAGTCTTGATAAGTTCTGTTTATTAGTAATTTTTGCAAGCATTTGAATTCACACATATCAGCATGTAAATTTTCCTTTCTCACCTTCTCTAATTGGAAACTTCGTCATAGCCACAAATTTAAATAATATGAGACTCTTTAGGGGATTTTCATAGTCTATTTGTGACACCATCTAGCTCACCATTTAATCTTTCGGACAGCTATATAAGGATTTCAATAATCAGATGATAAATTAGATAGTAGCTCAATAAGATCATAGAAAATCCAAACGGAACGCTAAAGAATATGAATGGAAATGATAATATGTGCACATGCTGCCCATTTTTTCACTAAAGTAGATAACTGGATCAGGGAATGCGCCATAACTGTGAAGAGAAGAACGATTCCATGTGGGAGGCACCAAGAAGAAGTAAAGGTTTCAAGCATTGATCACTTCAACCATGGATGAACATGCAATTTCCATAAACAATTTTACGTTATCATGGCGAGTTCTACCATTTCATAAGACAAAAATTTAAGTTGCGCGATTTCCGCTAGATTCTGCCCGCAATTCTATGAGAAGCTTAACTTAATCTGGACAATGTAAATAATGTCTAAAGTATGTACTTTTGTTCTCCGTACGTAAAGTTTGGTTGATTTTTTTTTTCCCCGCTCAATTAAATTAAGCAAGTAGATCAGCAGGAAAATCAAATGGTATTTTCCTTTCTTTTTGTTTTTCCTTAATGGGAAGACTTGGTGGAAATTAAACACTCCATGTCGCAGGCGCCGATCTTAGAGGAGAACCGCACATCATAAATCTTTTGCCCGATATAATATATATATATATATATATATATATATTTCTATAGCAAAATTAAAGAAAAGGGTAACTTATTTTCTATCTTCTCTCTTTAACAGATTATTTTTGAGAACAAAAATTGCTAAATTAATTGAATTACATAAAATAAGAAAAAAAAATGAATATCCAATTTTATCTTTTAGCTTTTACATATTTTTTACTCTTAAATGTTATTTTTCATATTTTTATTGTTTTAATCAAATTCAAAATGAGCATATAGAGTTTAAAAGCATGCCTTTAAATTTTCTTATCCAAACGCTTAATTTCAAAAATTAAGCGCACAAGCGTCCATAAAAAAAAAAAAAAAAAATGAAACGAAGGCAAAGAGATAACAGTATTGAATTGCACCACCTCTTTTCAATATGGACCGATGCATCTTTTTTGAGAGGTGCAGTGAGGCATTGATAACTACTGAGCACGATTTGCTGTTATACAAACAAAGGCATCAGCAGTCTTAATGTATCATATAATCACTTTATTGGTGGGCTAAATGAAAAAAGTATACTTGGATTTTCATACTCTGTACATTGTTTATAACTGTTTTCATTTTTCATTTTCATAATTTTAGTTTCTGTGTTTCTTTATGTTATTCTTATTCAAATGTGTGCTGCAATGTAGGTCAAGGTTGGGTGTAGTATGTTTTATGTACATGTGTGTCGAGTTGTATTCATGCTAAATGGAGATTTGTTGAAATGTGGCCCTGAACTTGAATTTATATGGAACTAATTTTATAAGTGGAGTGATAGGTAAAGAAATGCACAAAAGGAAAGCCAAAGCGTGAGATGGAGAAAAAGCAATCATCAACCCCTACAAGTAGCAATTAGCCATGGAGATCTTAGCCGATGACATAAGTCCTTAGTCAACCAATATGGTGGTTGGGTGTAGAGATACTACGATTATGATTGAATTATTGTACTATAGCAATCTATTCTATTGTACCCATAGTTTTTCACTTGATTATTTTATATTTCTTTCATTTGTCAGACTCTCATATTTTATTTATTTATTTATTTCACTTCCTTATGATGCACATCATAATCTATTATGGATCCCACAAGTGACCAGACTACCATGCTAGCTTTTTTGTCTCACTATGTTGCATGTTGCAGTTTAGTATGCAAAATATCACTTTACATGAACCTCTCTATTGTCGTTATGCAGAATATGCAGCGAGTCTACTATGTTTCTAATTTCTTAGTACTTGGTTTCAGACCAATTTACTCAATTTTTCAAAAACAAGTTCAAAGTCGATTTTCTGCTCGATGATGCATGCCACTTTCAACTTGGCTTACCAAACTCCACAGAAAATCTCCTACTTTGCATATAAACAATGGGTGGAAGTGACACATTATTAATATTCTTTGACAAAATGATTGAGGATTCTATATATAGCAAGATGATTATATATAAAGGACACAAATTCGACTTTGCTTGGGAATTCTTGATAGATCTGTCCTATTACTGCTATGGTCTATTCCTTATATCCTAAATCTACCGGCTCCCCGAAGAATTCTTTTCTTTCTTTCTTTCCCTTTTTTTTTTTTTTCTTTTCTTTTTCCAATCTATAATAGAACACTATATAAAGAGTTACATGCATCTGCAAGAAACTTGTTCCGTTAATAAGAATTTTCAGTTGTACTCTTAGAAGTGTTTCTAAGTATCAAAATATGACTCCAAAACTCTTATTTACAAGCTCATACTCAATTAAAGAAAAAGAATATAAAAATCTCCAATACAAAATACCAAAACTACTTGATCAATCCATTGGCACCCTTATTGGTCGACCATCATCTCTTTGTTAACTAATTAACCATTCTAAACACTTTTTTGTGTTGCAATTTTGATTGATGATTTCTACAATTTTGCAAATGCTTGGTCAATTAAACACGTTTGATAAATATCAAAATGCAACATGTATTGTGCATTATAAATATTAAGCAAGTTTCACATGTGAAGAGCTCAAACCACACTCAATATAGGGACAACGTTTGGTTTTTAAAATTGGATGAGATGATGATGTTTGAATAGCAAAAGTATAAGGAATACAAAATAATACAATATTACTATACCATGTTTAATTTACATAGTATTGGAAATAGATTTTTATGGTATTTATCGCTTGTTATATATAAGTATAAACTCAATATTATATTTGACATTTATATCATCAATATTGTCTAAATACAAATTTTAAATATTTTCTAATGTATATAAGTATAATTGTATTATTTTGTATTCCTTATACTTTTGCTATTCAAACATCATCATCTCATCCAATTTTAAAAACCAAACGTTGTCCCTATATTGAGTGTGGTTTGAGCTCTTCACATGTGAAACTTGCTTAATATTTATAATGCACAATACATGTTGCATTTTGATATTTATCAAACGTGTTTAATTGACCAAGCATTTGCAAAATTGTAGAAATCATCAATCAAAATTGCAACACAAAAAAGTGTTTAGAATGGTTAATTAGTTAACAAAGAGATGATGGTCGACCAATAAGGGTGCCAATGGATTGATCAAGTAGTTTTGGTATTTTGTATTGGAGATTTTTATATTCTTTTTCTTTAATTGAGTATGAGCTTGTAAATAAGAGTTTTGGAGTCATATTTTGATACTTAGAAACACTTCTAAGAGTACAACTGAAAATTCTTATTAACGGANTCAATATTATCTAATATTTATTTAATTATATTATTATCCTTAATACTTGTATTTTTATCGAGTAAAACCAACTTTTCTACCATATTTTAGACAAGATAAATTTTGAGTATTTTGTCCAGTCTTTCAAGCATCACCATCCATCCTTAAGCTCAAATTGTAAATCGAATATTAGATAAAAAATTTTGCCTAATCCATTCTCATAAATTGTGTACAACTAAATGATACCAAAGTGTCATATGTCATTAATGATCATATTTTATTAGTATTATCTCCAATGTAATATATGCCATGTAACAAAAACAAAATAAACATATTTCTACTAATATATAAAAATATCTTAAAAGTTAAATAAGAAAAAAAAAAGAAAAAAATGAGGGTAAAACCTTTGGGCTATTTAGAGTATGAGCCCCTTACATACTTTATCCTATGTGTACGGTTTTTTAATTTTTGGAACTAGAACCTACTATATAACATTTGAATCATCTTGAAACTTTTATCCTATTTCCAAATTTTTTGGACTAAATTCTATCCTATAGCAGTTAGAACCACCCTAAAATTTATACCCAATAGATCTCACAAGCTACATGGTACCCTATGGAACATATAAGCTTTTCTTATCTTCCCATATGAGTCCCTCATGTACTTTATCCTTACTTTTGTTGTAAATTCTAGTTACATTTTTTTTTTCTACTACACAAAAAGATTGCTTCTCAATCTTGATCAATAGTTTTAGATTTGTCTCTATAAATATTCCTACATATTTTTACGATATTGCTATTAAATTATCGCAATTTAAAAGTAATTTCTTTTTCATCTATCATTTGATAAAAAAAGAAGAGCACATAAACTATGGCTAGTCATAAAATCAAAAACCTAACCAAACCACACAAAATCATAAAATGTAGTTATTAAGACTTGATAGATACAAGAGAAAGGCATCTTCACTTTTAGGGTTTGTGGGCTTGGGCTTTTTCTTTTTCTTTTTAGTATAATATTTCTTGATAAAAAATGGCATTATTATTCATTTCTTATTTATTAATATTATTTAATAATTTTTACAGGATATATATAGGAAAACGAAGAATATGTATCCTATATATCTTAGGATATAAATTCCATGATGGGTATAAGGACTAAAGACATCATACTCGTACCCAACCCTACCTATAGAAGTAGGTTCTCAAAAATTACTAGTCAAAACCTATTAGGTGATCTACAATAGCAACTTAAGAACTATTAGTTGAGTTGGTTATTGGTGGGTACTCCATACATAGGAGTACTAGCTCACTCCTTATTGGGATAAAGTCAATATAAGTACTTGGACTTTTATATTTTTTTATTTTAATACATAAATTTTAAACTCATTCATTTTAGTATTCTAACTTTTTAAATAAAATAAATTCGCATCTTCATTATAACAGTCATTACTATAAAATTATAGAACAATAATATAAGTATATTAACTTTCATTTTATTTCCATTTTAGTACTCAAACTTTATTTTTTATTTCATTTTAGTATTTTAACTTTTTAAAGTAAAACAAATAAATATTCTTTATAACAGCCATTATAACAGAAATAATAATTTATCTCATTCAAAAAGTTAAGATACTAAAATAAATAAGGTTAAAGTTTAAGTAGTAAAATAAAAAAATATAAAAGTTCGGATACGTCTAATGGTTTTATATCCCCTTTATTTGATCTTATCTCGATAAAAATTCGTAAAACTCTATTTTTTTTCATAAGCTCAATAGCCAACTCTTAGGTAGTGCTATGTTGCCCATAATTGTCATGGTTATTGTTGCTTCTGTCATGGCTTTGGAGATTATACCTTTTTATTATGTTTTTTTTTTTATTCTTAATTCTTCAAATATATTTTATCATTATTACAGTGAAAACTTTTTACTTTTATTTGCTACTTGAGCACCATGCAACATGAGAAACACTAAGATTTCTTTTAAAATTTTTCCTAAAGTTATCGTCTTAAGATACAACCATATATAATAAATAGCTAAGGTTACATAAGAGAATATGATATCATAATAATGTCATAAAATATTTAAAAATCTATATAATCTCCCTCATTAATTTATAATTTTATTTAAAGTAACTTTAAAAATCAATTTCCTACTATTTGAGTATCAATGTTGAGTAATAACATTACCAAATATAATAAATTCAAGCCCAATCACATCCTTTATTTTTCCTATTGTTATTACTGCTTTTTCTTTTTCCTTTTTCTTCCAAAAACTTCTTTTATTGAAGGAAAAAAAAAATAGTTAGTTAAAATATACTCTAAATGTGGAAAGCATCATGTTTCTTTAAATATGTTGTCAAACCCAAGTTAACTTATTCATTTCAACTCGAATCAATTTGATCTCTCTACAAAATGATTCAAGTCAAGTCACTCTTTTGACTTTTATTGATAATAATCCTAGTTTGACCCAATTAACCTGACTGGTCCAACTTAGTTTCTATATGAACCCATCAAGTTTTTATAAATTAAAATATGTTATTTCTCTTATATTTTATATAAAGTACGTTATTTTGCTAAAAAAAATAAATGTAGATAAGAAAAAGTAAACAATAAAAAACTTTCAACTTTCAATTTCTAAAGATAAAGATAACTTTTATTATCTTATAAAAAAATACGAATTATATCATAATATTTTTATTTACTCCAATTGATCCTCTTGATTCTTAACCTTTTTCTAATCCCCTTGTCAACTTTCAACTTTGAGTTTGACAAAATTGCTCGTAAAGGCTTTAAAAAGAGAATAGCTTTCACTTTTTTTTCAAATACTTATTACCTATTTTATAAAATGAAAAAAAAAAAAGAAGTGAATGTGTAAAAAGGCATAAAGTTTCTTTATTTGATACTTTAACAAGAAAATATAAATAGGACCAATTATACCTAAAAAGAAATGGATTTGCATCCTCTAAAGTAACTATATTATCTAAAGTTACCATTATCTAAAGTTTTCTAAAGTTATCTCCTCAATATACTGTCGCGCATAATTAGTGGGTGAAATTAGGAAGAAAAAAAAAAAAAAAGTTGACATGGTCATGATGTTACAAGATTTTTCAAATATCTAAATAGTTTCAACATTTAATTTTGTAATTTTATGTAAAATACTTTAGAAGATTTATTACCAAGATAAATACTTTTTTCTTTGGATTTGTTAGACACGTGGGATAAAGAAAGAAGATTTATATGTGATGCCACTTTTCTTGTGAAAAAGTTAAAACTTTCTATATATATAAAAAGATGAATAGAAGATATACATATAATTGGACATACCTTTTTTTTTTTCATTTTTTTTTTCTTCGTTTTCCAGCTATATCACATATTACAATTGAAAGAAGGAAAATTCTATCTAATATATTCCATTATAAAAGAAATGTTTATACTACTTAATCATAATGATCTTGATGGAACATACCCACCTTAATTCCTTAATAAAAGCCCATTATAATGCCTCTAGGTACCAAAAATGTTTTCTGGAAGAGCTGGCAGATTCGGCATCTAGAAAATAGACCCAGATGTTTCTAAGAAAGATCCATCAAGATGTCAAGAAATCCAATTGGTTTTTGTCATCCAAAATTATGAAGAATTCTCAATCATTTTGTCAGAGAATATTATGAAAGATTCCAATTCCACCCATTGTTTACATGCAAAAGCAGGAGATTTTCTGTGGAGTTTGGTAAGCCAAGTTGAAACTTGAAAAATCGGCATCATCGATCTTACAAATAGTGACTTTGAATTTGTTTCTCAAAAGTTGCATAGGTTGTATTAAGTAAAGAAACATGGTACCAGTACACTTGCGGCATATTCTGTACAACGACATATAAGGTTTATTTTAAATTCTATTGTTTTTTGCCTAATAAATTACAAGCTGCAAGAATAATCACACCTGCTACTCCCTAGCCTATCGAAAGGCAATTGCCCTAGGGAGGATGTCACGGACATTATGTCCTGTCTTGTTTATATACATTTTGACAAAATGAATAAAACTAGAAATCAAACGGGTTCCATTATTTTTAGATACGACAAATTCTATTCATTAGATTTATTAGTAAATTGATGGGTGGATAGATTTACGTGATCTATTCAATACGAAATTGACCTTTTTATATCCACTATATAAAATTAGCCGTTAACACATCGGTAATACTATGTGCTGAAAAATAAAATTTATTTATATTAACGCGTATAATTATATAAGAAATAAACAGATAAGAAATTTAAAACTCTAAATTAGAAGTGAAAAGGGAGGTTGTTGAATAATAAAGTACATGGTGGCGTGATGGAATGACAGACCGTGGTAGAATTGTAATAAATCATCAAAGAGTAACTGCGTTGGAACGATCTGAAGATATATATAGAGAGCAAGATAGGTTGGAGGTATTTTAGTAATTTATTACTATTTTATTTTTTAAAAGTATATAAGGCACCATACACAAAGTAAGGCTTAAATATTATAGATAAGCAATTTTTTAAAAATTTTTACAATTAAGTTATGAAACTTTCAACTTTACTAATCAAAGTTGGCACTCTTGGTGAATTTGTGTAATAAGGTATTATTGTGGGTGGAAATTGGAATTGATATGGCATAACATATTATCTTGAAAATGGATCTTCTAAAATTATTTTAGATAAAGTAACTGTAACCTAAAATTAAAAGCTAAGCCTAAACGACTCAAACAAATGAGATAATGAACAAAAAAAACTACAAATGAATCAATTGTATTTGGGATATTATATAATTTAAGTCCCATTAACAGATACCTCTAAACACATGATATATACCAAAAAAAAAAAAAAAAAAAAAGAAAAACGATAATAATGTTTGGCAACCAAAAGATTGTATTGTGGTTAATAGAAGGACTTGAATCCAAAACGCCCATAGATAGATTTTGTGAGTTCCGTTCCTCCCACTGATTTAAATTTTGGTAGTGTGTAGTAGCTGAGTCGGTGTTGACGTCAGACTGCCCCTAGATTTCGCCGTCCTCCTGATATAATTTCCCGTGAAGAAATCAAACCACTTGCCAAGTACTCGTGGAACAATGAATAATAAATTGACTATTGGAAGTTCATTATATTTCCATGTGGATGCCATATACACCTTTGAATCTTCACACTTTGCTTGAGATGAAACTAACCAATAATCTCGTGAGAGGAATTGTTTTGGTGGTCGATGTATTAGTCAAGTTTGTTTAAATGATTTAGATTTAATTTTTATTGGAGTGAAAAGTTTCCTTTTGTAAATCTACTAAACCAGCATTAACTTCTTGTTTTTGACTCATTGGAGCACCTACGCGTGGAGAAAAAAATAAAATAAAATAAAATAAAATATCCTTGGTGAGGGGCATATTAAGGTAGCTTTAGGGAAATAAAGGTTAGTTTTATCCTAAATGGCTAAACAAAAGTCTTTGCAGGATTAGTCGGTGGTAAGAAAAAGTAAGATCTTTTTGACTTGTGAAGTGCAAAATAAAATAGGAACCTATAATAAGGAAGCCTTCAGGTCTTCAGAGAGACAGGTTCTAGGAAATTTCCTATAAATTCTTTTTAGTTACAAAATGCAAGTTAGATGGCTTTTTATGTTACCCTGTTGGGGCAAACATATAGATGAATTTGAAGTTTATAAAAACAAAAATGTGAAAAATGAAAATATAGGTATAAAAATAGATAAATTCTAACATGTAAGTAACACCCCATACTTTATTATCGTAGTTATTACTAGCAATCACATATGTCGAATTGCCTCCCATTTTAATTAAAAGTAATCTGACAATTATAGAGATCAAATTGCAATGAAATTTCGAAAAAAGTTGTTCTGGAAATATTTTCAAGAAAATTCAGCAATTATACTCTAAATGGAAGGAATTATCATTATAATTAACGTTCAGGTAACAAAATGCTAATTTTAGTAATAGTTCTTGTAGTTAAGTGCAAAATGCCAAATTGAAACCGCAGAGATCCTATCATTATAGCAAGAATTTAAACCTCACATGCATGAGTACAACGATTGATAAAAGGATTAGCAGAAACTCGACTTTGTTTCTAAGTATATTATCAATTCCAAATTTAACGTTTAAGAAATCATTTTGTCCACGTCATATAAAAGATCTTGTGAAATATTTTTTTTCCATCAGGTATCTGGTTTATATTTAATTATATCAATGAAAGATAATTGCAAATATAAACCTCCAAAAGTATTTATCAAAGTAAACTTCTAAAACATTGTTTTATCTTGTAACTATTGAAAAGATATATATAAACACATATCTCAAAGCATCACTAAAACCCTAAAATCATCTTTAAAAGAATTATACGTAGTGACATTTTAGAGTTTTAATTGTAGTATTATTTATGCATATTTTTAAAGTTAATATACGTATACTATACGTAGACCTTCTTTTCTTTTCTTTTCTTTCCTTTTCTTTTTTTGTTTTTTCCTTTTAAATGGGGTCGAAGGAAATTGAGCAATCCGAGGAGGAATCATCCAGTGAAGGAAAGTTATACCTTAGAGACCCCAATGAAACAGTGCTTAGACTGCAAGAAATGGAATGATTCAATGACTAGAAGCACGATAAGGTCAAACACACACTTGTTCACATGGCCTTGGGTCCTGAGACACTGATGAGCTGAACTTAGACTCAACACTTCTATTTTCTTTTCTTCTCTTTTTTTTTTCCCCCCTTTTCTTTTCTACTTCCTAGACACCATAATTCTCCTTCAAATTAGGTTACGGTTAATCTATAAACTAACTTTTCGTTCCTATCTAACAACCCCATTATAAAATAATCAGGAGAAAGTGTCCTCATAATTCTGCCTAAGCCTATAAATACTTCCCCCAATTTAAGGACATCTCCACAAACAAGTTGAGTGAGAGTTTTAAGTACAAGGAAAAGTAACATAAGTATGGAGGTTCCTGTAATAGATTTTAGTGAGCTCGATGGAGAGAATAGGAGCAAAATTATGCAACAAATTCACATTGCCTGTGAGACATGGGGTTGTTTTAAGGTAAGAGTAATCTTACTATATCTTCTTCAGCAGCTTGGTTACAAGTTCCCAAACTATTTTATGGCTTCTTTTTTTTTTTTGTGTGTTTTGTTAACTGATTCAGAGTTTAATTACCACTATCCGTGTTAAGATAGAATTTACTCTAAATTTGGACAACTGAACTTGAGAAAAGCTAAAAACAATACCTATAAAATCGACCATAAGTTGGCTGATCCTAAAACCATTCGATTCTGGCAACTCTTTCCATTATTTTTTATGACATAATTATAGACATTAAACTGTACGTGGGCCCACTTTTTTATAACAAGGGCTGTGAAAATTAGATGTTGTGAGAACAGCCTAATACTGAGAAAGCTGAATAATTGAACCGTTGGGCAATTGAAGAATGCTTTCCCCGTTGTTTGAAGATTCGTAGTGTTTATCTTGGGATCTATTCTAGTACCATTACAATGTCGTCCAATGTCTGATTTGCAGATTGAGAACCATGGAGTTGACAAGAAGCTTATGGAGAAGGTAAAGCATTTTGTAAACACACACTATGAAGAGAATTTGAAGTCAGCTTTCTATGAGTCCAACACTGCAAAATGCTTGGAAAATGAATTCAACCCAGATGTTGATTGGGAATCCACATTCTTCATTTGGCATCGTCCTAAATCCAACATTGAAGATTTCCCAAACCTCACCGATGATCTAAGGTAACAAGCTATCCTGTCTTCAATTTCAACTTGTGATGCTATAATAATCATCCTATTACGAGTGCATCATCTCAAGCAATACATTATGCAGGGAAGCAATGGATGAGTACATTGCCCAGCTGATAAAATTAGCAGAGAAGATTTCCGAATTAATGTGCGAAAATCTCGGGTTAGAAAAGGAACACTTTAAGAAGGCATTTTCAGGAGCAAACGGTCCTTCTGTTGGGACTAAAGTAGCAAAGTATCCCCAGTGTCCTCATCCTGAACGAGTCAGGGGGCTCCGAGAGCACACCGATGCTGGCGGTATCATACTCTTGCTTCAGGATGACCAAGTACCTGGCCTAGAATTCCTCCATGAGGGAAAATATGTGCCCATTCCACCATCTTCAAACAATACAATCTTCGTCAATACCGGCGATCAAGTGGAAGTGCTGAGCAATGGCAAGTATAAGAGTGTCCGGCACCGCGTTTTGGCTGATAAACACGGAAGCAGACTCTCGGTTGCTACATTCTATAATCCTGCTGGTGATGCAGTGATATCTCCAGCTCCTAAGCTTCTGTACCCAAATAGTTACAGATTTGGAGACTATCTGAAGCGTTATAATGCCACTAAGTTTCAAGAGAAGGAGCCACGGTTCCAGTTCATGAAGAAGCAGGAAAATGGATGTAATGGTGTGGTTTCCTAAAATTTTCGTTTGTTGTTCGATCACCTATCTTGCTCGTGTATTGTGATTAGTTGGGAAGTGTCCTTGGTTTTTGTATTGTATTTTCTCTCTTGTGAGAGCTTTCGGTTAACATCTTATTTTCTGTTTATGTGGTACTTCATAGAATGGCTTACGAGTGTTGCTCATTGTACACCTGTTGCCTGTGAATTCAGACAGAGTGCCTTTTTCTAAATTTGAGTCATTCCACATACCCAAATAAACAGGAATAATATCTGCAATGGAATCATGTTGGTAACTTCTTAGTTAAGGGTCCTAAAATTTAGTATTATTATCAAGATTATTCTTATTTCAAAAATTATCTATTCCGTGTTTTTAAGTCAAAAAGTAACCATTTGACTCAATACTATACAATAAATAACTTTTGAAGACAAAAATATAAAAAAAGTTGGTCAAAATAATATTTTACGTGAAACTAAATAATAAGATTACTTATATTTTATAAAAAGATAATCATATTATCTTCTTCATTTTAAAATATACATATTATATCCGTTGTATAGACATTAATAGTTGTTCATCTATCTTTATGGTATTAACATTATCACATTAATACATAATGGTTTTGTGAAGTTCTATGAATTATTGCCAAATGATTGCGAAAGGTATTTTGTACGAGAACTAAACCGACCATATAGTACGGTATCAATCTCGTCTACCTTATAAAACAGAAAAGAAGGATTTGAACTACAATTGTTTGACTTTGTAAACTAACATCCAAATCAAGGAAAGCATTTAATGGCAACTTGACGTTAAACAAATTTTCATTAGAGTATTCCTAATACCTCTATGAGACTACAAATTATGTCTAGTTTCCTACTGCCTGCAATCCTTAATCCTCCACAGGTTTCTACTTAAATTTGCACCAATAAATTTTAACCTTACGTTTTTGTTGGTTGGAGTGGAAGTTGTGTTTCGTTCTTACTAAAAAACAATAATTATCAAGTTTAGTTAGTAGAACAGTCGTTCATAAGAATGTGAATTCTAAAGTTTAAAGAAAGATTACTCCAGTTCCCAACTAAAAGAATGTTCATTTCTTATAAAATGGTAATTTTTTAATAAAATATCTTTATTTATAAAAATTGCGAGAATAATAATCGTTCCAGCCACATTTCATCCCAGCGAACCACAAAAAGTATGGGTGAGGCACATCAGAGTATTTTCACTGACGCAAATGGCTATCAGAACTAAGGTTAAGGATGGAATAAGATGATGACTCTTTGAGAACAAACAAAATTTTCACACACGAAAATAAACATGATACGTGCTAATGATGTACTTTGATTTTATCCATGGATGCCTCCAATTACTTATCCAATGTTTAGAAAAAGAAACTTTACACATTTACATGGCTTTTTCACGGAAAATTTCTTGAAAACTACAACATTTTCACTATTTTTATTATGAGTATTATTATTATTATTAAATATGTTTATGGAGAACTGTTGAAGTCCTTAACTTATACCATAAGATCATATCATTTCTTCGATAAATAAGGGGTATTAAAATATTGAGGTGCTAGTGTCTCTTAGTTTATATTTGGATACTTCAAATTCTAAATTTCAATAATCTCGCTCATCCTTAATAATCATATTATGTAACTAGGAGTATTCCTAATGCTCTTGTGACCTATAATAGAAATGCGGAGGACCATGAATTATAGCAAACCAAGCTTGCATCATTCCAAAAGCTCTTCAACATCATTTCTGCATGCTTAGGGATCTTGTTGAGCACTTGTTCACCTGTTCCTTGCAAGTGTGATATTGATATAGCAAAGCTTGCTTGACCATTCTAGAGAGATACCACCACTAAGATTACATCCACATCATATCCATTTCTACTTATGTCATATTTGAGGTGTAGGAATGAATCAAAATAAAATCGTAATTCTGACTTTCATTTTCTTTTTCCAATACTAGAAAATATATTTAAAAGATGGAATCACGGTTTCAACTTCAAGAAGGAATGTCGTTCTGTGTTTAAGAAGGTAAATCAAATTTTATGCCCTCTCATTAATTATTATTAATCAAAATGATTTATTCAACTTTTAAATTAATTATGAAATTTAATATTAAAAGTATTTTTTATAATTATTATTATTATATACACATATAATTTTACATCATTTTATGGTCCAAACACAAGAAATGATTTGTTATTCCGATCCGATTCTCATCTCGTTTCGTTTCATTTTATTTCGTTTCGTTTCATTTCAAACCATTTCTAATTACCAAAAGTGACATTATTGATTTGCTTAGGAGGCATCATTGATTGTTGTTATTGGAAATGTAGTTTTGTAGAATCTTTGGCTAATAAAAATAGTTTTTTTCACTATTTTGTATATAAGGGATAAGGACATCTCATGGGTTGCCAATCACACATCAATTTTAAGAACAAACTATGATCAGATCTAAAATTGACATGATGCACAATCTAAAAAATAATCAACTATATATGTAATAATAAAATGACACATGGTTTGAAAAATAGATTTTTATGATAATCTAAAAAGATTAATAGGAATAAGAAGTATAGAGAAATATCCTTTTGGGATTTTGATTTAACAATGATTCAGAAAGTGTCTATCAAATACAACTAAAACATTTTTAAAATAATCCTAATTCATCTTAAGGACAAATAAGCAAATGGAAAAAGAATAATTAATTAAAAGAAAATAAAAGCATCCAAAAGGATATTTAGTGCATTGTTAAATGCTATGTTAAGGTATTTAGTTTAATTTAAGTTTTCTTTGACTCAAACTCTTACAGCAAACGAAACAAGTGTAAGCTCAAGATAAAGCTCCGAATGAGCTAAGCTAGAGCTCCAATTTTAGATTACAAGCCAATTTGTTTAATCTCCTAAGTAAGCTCACAAGTTTTATATATATTATAAATATTACATGTGTGATGTATTATATATTATTATTAAAACTAAAAGCTAATATCTATATAATATATATAAATATATACTATGTTAGAGGATAATATACAATTTAATACTTATTCACTATTCTTTAATTTATATATATATATATATATATATATCTTCTTAATATATACTTAGGCTCGTAAGCAAGCTTGAGCTTGGCTCATTTTACGCTTAGTCTAACTCGAGCTCGATTAGTAAATAAGTAGAGTTCAAGCTTAAGA
>JAMXBB010000007.1:22906361-22989741 GCA_024138015.1 Lumnitzera littorea
TAAGCTTTTATTTGTATGATATAAAATTTAATACTTATTCACTATTCTTTAATTTATATATATATATATATATATATATCTTCTTAATATATACTTAGGCTCGTAAGCAAGCTTGAGCTTGGCTCATTTTACGCTTAGTCTAACTCGAGCTCGATTAGTAAATAAGTAGAGTTCAAGCTTAAGAAAAAAACTCATTTATCTAAATAAACCATGTTCTAGCATACAAATTAAAGCTTAAGCTTGGCTCGTTTTATGCTCAGTCTGACTCGAGCTTAATTAGTAAACAAGCTAAATTTGAGCTCAACAAAAAAAACTCATTTACCTAAACAAACTAAGCTCAAGTTTTAATTTATAGGCTTCATAAAAACTTGACTTGAGTTCAATCTCAATAATTTTTTAACAAACCAAGTTTAAGGTTTCAAAAGCTCAACTTAGCTCAATTTGTTTGTAGCCCTAATAACTAGAATTTTGTGAGTTGGAAGGCTTTGGTTTGGATGGCCACTCGAGTACTCTTTGTTCAAATAGGAAGCATTCGAGCAAAGTCCTCTAATGGGCTCATTTGCTTTCTTAGACTTCTTTGCAATCTTCATAGGTTTCTCTTATCGATCCCATTCTCATTTTTGACTCAATGGATGATGTTTTCAATCAAGATGCCTATCCTTTATGGTATAATGAATCGGAGGAACTCTTCCCTCTAGAAGGTCGTAAAACTGTTAGAGTTAATTCATATTAGTATAAGTTAGTTTAAGTCAGTTAAGATGAGAGTGTTAAGTGGTATGTGGTAATATAAAAGGCTGAGTGTAGATTAGCTAGGAATATCTCCTTCATTCATTACTGAGCAAAAAGAGAGTACAATAGTAGAGTGTGTAAGTCTTGATATGTGAATTGAGTGAGTGTAATGTAAATGTGCTCTACAAGTGATTGAATACAATGAAAATTTTTTAACCAAACTTGTTTCCATTTTTTACTATTCTTAATGTAACCCAACGTCAACAGTGGTATCAGAGCCATTAATCGAAGATCCTACTGCACAATCGAAGACAGATCAATCGAAAGGAAGAAGTAAAATAGAAAATGCATTAGGGAATTTGACGACATCCTTACCAATCTTGGATAGCAAGAATTATGAAAAATGGAGTCTTCATATGAAAGTAATATTTAGCTTTTAAGAAGTTCATGCTATTGTAACCAATGAAGTACAAGCCCTTCTTGAAAATCCAACAGATGCATAGCAAGCAACCCATCAAGAGGCTACAAAGAAAGATTGCAAGTACTTTAATTCAACAAATTTTAAGAAGATCACATTTGTGACTTCAACAAAAGAAGCATGGGATATGTTGGAAAAATATTACCAAGGAGTGAATAAACTAAAGAAAGTATAGTTCCAAAATTTGAGAAGACAGTACAAATTACTCTAAATGGAGCATAAAGAAAGTGTTGGAGATTTTTGTTCGAAGGTGATAGCATTATCAAATCAAATAAAGTCAAATGGGGAAACTATTACCCAAGTCATGCTACTAGAGAAAATACCACGATCTTTGTCCCCTAAATTTGATTATGTCGTAGTAGCTAAAGAGGAATCAAAGGATTTGGATACTCTTACATTAGATGAGTTGCAAAGTTCCCTCAAAACACACAAACAATGAATGAATGAGAGTACAAGTGAGAAAGTAGTTGAATAAGCATTGTAAGAACAAGTAAGGAGGTTTATGGGTGAAAGTATAAGAGGTAAATGAGGAAATTATTGGAGCTAAAATAGAGGAAGAGGAAGGAATGTGACTTATTAGTCTAGAAATCAAGATGGTGCATAAGAACAGTCTCGAACTGATGTGGCCTCAAGAAGAGAAGGAATGCATAAGAAAGGATCCAAGAAGAGATTCGACAAGAGAAGCATCCAATGTTGTAATTACCAAATATTTGGACATTTCGCTGATGGATGTAGAGATAATAAGAGTGGATTTTCAAAGAATGAAATTAAGACAATGGGGTTTGCTCAAGAAAATGGCTATGAAGTAAAGACGGTTCTTTTGATGGTTACTACTCCACTAGAAAGTGTGTCTCTTAATTCATGATACTTGGATACCAAACGTTCAAATCATATGACAAGTAACAAAAATTGGTTTATAAAATTAGATGAAACGATTAAAAGTAAAGTAAGATTTGCAAATGATAGTATGGTAATGGCTGAAGGCTTAGGGAAAATATTAATTCAACAAGAGAATGAAAATTTTTCTTACATTCTAATGTTCTGTATGTTCTACAAATGAGGAATAATTTGCTTTGTGTGGGGCAATTGCTCGAAAAAGGTTACACTATGAATCTTAAAGATCGACAACTTGTGCTGTTTGATAATAAGAATAGATTTGTATTAAAGTGCCTACTATTAAACAATCGCACCTCTGAAATAGATATACAATTAAGTGATTACATAAGTTTTGCAACAGCTATAAATGATGATAGTTGGATTTGGCATCTACGGTTTGGGCATTTGAATTTTCGAAGTCTTTGTCATTTAAATGATTCGAAATTGTTAGATAGGCTTCTTACTATCCAAATGCAAAATAAAGTATGCGAGGGTTCTCAATTTAGAAAGCAACCTAAAGTGTCATTCAAAGGAAAAATTACTCTTAGAGCCCATGGTTTGCTAGAAGTAATGTACTCAAGCATGTATGGTCCATTTAAAATGACAACCTTATGTGGAAATTGGTATTTTGTAACATTTGTTGATGATTTGAGCAAGAAAACTTGGGTGTATTTGATAAAGAGAAAGTCAAATGTTTTTGACATTTTTAAGAAGTTTAAAGTTCTAGTTAAAAAGTAAAGTGCTCAATCTATCAAAGTATTGCATACAAATGATAGAGGTGAGTATACCTCAAGAGAGTTTGAAAACTTCTATCAAAATGAAGGGATAGTACATGAAGTAGTAGCTCCTTATACCTTGCAACATAATGGATTAGCAGAAAGGAGAAATTGTACAATGTTGAACATGGTTAGAGCCATGCTAAAAAGTAAAGGTATGCCACATTATTTTTGGAGAGAGGCAGTGGCAACTACTATGTATATTTTGAATAGGCGCCCAATGAAGTCATTGATGAATAAAACTCCTGAAGAAGTGTGGTTAGGAAGAAAACCTAGTGTTGCTCATCTTAGGGTGCTCAACAATTTATGTTTCATCTATGCTCCTAATGTAAAAAGAAGGAAATTAGATGATAGGAGTAAAGAAGCTATTTTCTTGGAATATCATTCTCTTGGAGCTTACAAATTATATAATCACAATTCAAGGAAGGTAATTGTGAGTAAGGACATAATTTTTTATGAGACAAAAGGATGGAAGTGAGACTGTAATAATAGAGAATAAGAAAGAGATGTGAAGGTGATTGTAGATGAAGACAATGACATTCTTTATGCTCAATGTAACTAGAGTAAGCGTGTAACAATTGAGCATGAAAGAGATCAGCAGCAATGTAGTCTTAAACTATAGAGAAACAAACATATTCCAAGAAGGTATTCAAATTAGGAAGTTTTTTTTAATTGTGCTATAACAACAGAAGATAACTTGGTGCACTTGGCATTATTTGCAACACTTCAACTAGTAGGGGTTAATCACGCCTTCAATGATCCGAGATGGATGAACGTTATGGAAGAGGAACTTAAATCTATTGAGAAGAACAAAACTTAGCAATTACTTGACTTGCCAAAGAACAAAGTTTCTATTGATGTAAAATGGATTTACAAGACAAGACTAATGCCTGATGGTACGGCTACAAAATATAAGGCAAGATTAGTGGCAAGGGGTTTTCTTCAAAGACATGGATTGGATTATCAAGATGCTTTTTTACCTATGGTTAAAATAAAGACAATAAGGCTAGCGGTTGCTATTATAAGTAGTAAGTCATGGCCTATGTTTCAATTGGACATAAAATCTACATTCCTTAATGGACTTTTAGAAGAAGAGGTTTATGTGACTCAACCATTTGGCTTTGAAGTTGAATGGCAAGAACACAAAGTATATAGACAATGGAAAGCTTTATACAGCTTAAAGCAAGCCTTACGGGCTTGGAATAAACAAATAGATTCATTTTTTATTCAATAAAGTTTTAAAAAGTGTTTAAATGAGTATGGAGTTTATGTGAGACATAAATATGGTGAAAGTGGTAAGAATATAGTCATGGTGTGTTTATATGTTGATGATTTACTAGTCACGAGTAGCAATGAGCAAGAGATTGAGAACTTCAAGTGGGTGATGAAGAGAGAATTTGATATGACTAACTTGGGAGTGTTGTCTTACTTCTTGGGACTTAAGTTTGTTGAAGCAAGAAGTGAAATTTTAATGCTTCAAAGAAAATATGTGTTGGATATATTGAAAAAATTCAATATGAAGTTAGGACGAAACTATTGAAATTAGAACATGAGAAGTCGGTAGATCCTACTATGTTTAAACAAATTGCGGGTTCATTAAGATTTCTTTGTAACTGCCAGCCTAATATATGTTATGCAGTGGGACTTGTTAATAGATTCATGTAGGATCGAAGGAGGTCTCATTTGATTGCTGCAAAATGTATATTAAGGTATTTGAAAGGGACACCAAACTTTGGTGTTCTATTTCATAAGCGTGCTAATGTTAATGGAGATGAGATAGTCAGCTATTCTAATGCAAATTGGTGTGGAGGTAAGATAAATAGGAAGAGCACAAGTGGATATGTGTTTAAGTTAAATAAGACAATGTTTACATTGTGTTTTAAGAAGTATCCCATTGTAACTTTATCATCATGTGAAGCAAAGTATGTGTCTACTACCTCTAATGCATATCAAGCGATTTGGTTGAAGTCTTTATCAAATCAAATGAAGATTGAAGTGAAGTAGCCAATAGTGATATTGGTAAACAACAAATTTGCAATAAGTCTTGCACAAAACCTAATAGCACATGGTCTAAGCAAACATATAGAAACAAGGTTCCATTACCTACGTAATCAGGTGAACAATGGTAATCCAGAGTTGAAGTATTGTCCTACAGATCAACAAATAGTAGATATATTCACAAAAGCGCTAAAGGCAAATCGATTCAAGAAGTTTTGCATGATGCTAGGTGTTAAATCATTATAATCTTGTAATATGAATTAAAGGGGGGTATGAGAGTTAATTCATAGTAGTACAAGTTAGTTAAGGTCGATTAAGATGAGAGTGTTAAGTGGTGTGTGATAATATAAAAAGGTGAGTGCAGATTTGTTGGGAATATCTCTCTCATTCATTATTGAGTGAGACCAGAGTGCAATAATAGAGAGTATGCAAGTGCTGACATGTAAATTGAGTGAGCGTAATGTGAATGTGTTCTGTAAGTGATTGAATATAGTGAAAAATTTCCTACCAGACCTGTTCCCATTTTTTACTATTCTTGATGCAAGCCAATGTTAACAAAAACAACGATAATGAGTCCAGTATGTTATTATTGTCATTTATGCTCATTGTTTGACATGTTGTAATAACCACCATACTCATAACTACTTAAGGGATTAAGATATTTTAATCAAATGGGATTTACATTATTTCTATTTTGTGGTTTTTAATTTTCTCTCCTTATTCGAAACATCCATGGAAGTTTTGCTAAAAAGATCAACCACTTTTACTATTCCAACAATTGGATCTTTACTAATCTACAAAAGTACATGTATGAGAGTATAGTCAACTATTTCCCGCAAGGTGAACCCCTTCTCTTTCACTTATGTCATGATCCTTCCTTAAATGCACTTATATATAACATTGTGGTTATTGAGATGCCATGCTCATTTGAATTCGCGAATATAATTAAATGAATGTTTGGAAGTGTTTGCACTTGTTGACATATTTTGCATAAGATGTGTAGAGTAATTTGGTGGGTTTTGATTGACTATAAGAAAATTGCGAGAGCCTTATTATAATGGATGAAATGGAAAACTATGAGTTGAGGAGTAGTGGAGATTGAAGAAGAGAGAGAAACCTAAGGAAAACACTAAAGAGTGGTTAATAAGGTTGCAACCTCTAAAGAAAGGGTAGATAAAGATGAATTCCAATGAGACAATAAATAAGAACAGAAAGACAGTAAGTATAGAGGGAGCTTACAAGGAGATATTGTATTTAGGGAATCTATAAACTATAATGCTAATGGCGACATCGTGTACTTGGATTAAGTGTGGTTGTAATTGGGTTTAATCTTAGGATAATTTGTATTTGCTTACTTTTGGTTGATAAAGTGTTTGGACATATCCCCCACCACCCCACTTTTAAAAAAAAAAACAAAAGGATATGGAAAACTATAAGGATAGTGATTTTAGAAATTTAAAGAAGCTTTAGAATCTTGTGCATTTGGGGGGGATATTTGAATCTATTTGAAGTATAAAATTTTGACAACTAAATGAAGTTTAAGAGTAGAACTTTGCCTAAAAAAATTAACATAGATATTATAATATATAATTTGAAAAGCTTTTTCATTCTTGTATATCTTAATGTTTGTTTTTTTAATTAGTACACCTCTTCAATATCAACTTTTTCTCTTGAATATACTTATTTAGTTTTGATTTTTGGTCATTAATTTTTTTCCTCAAAAAAACATGTCCTTTTGTATAAGTGATAATTGGGGCTGTAAAAGAGTAGAGTTAAGATGATGCAATGCTAAGCTCGAACTTGACTCAACTAAACTTATTTAAATTTGATTTATATGAAAATATATTTTTCTTCTAGTTATAGTGACATTATTGTTCAAACTCGAATGTAGCTCAACTTATAATTATAACTAACTTGAGCTCAAGCTTACAATTTAGTCAAGCCAATATGAAGTTTGAACTCGATTCAATCAATTACTTAAGCATCTCGAGCTCGATTAAGCTTAAGCTTACAAGTTACTCGAGCCAAATATTATGAGGTTTGAGCTCAACTCAATTATCTATTTGAGTAGCTCAAGTTCAAGCTTAAGTCGAATTCGAGAAAATGTGAAGTCAAACTTAAATAGCTCTTAAATAGTTTGGCTCGTTTATATGATGATAACTTCTAAAATGGTTGCAACATTTGCATAACATAATAGAATGCCACTCTTTACATTAATGATGTTTTATTTTTATATTCTAAAATTTTGTAATGCTTTTTAAATTAATATTTCATTTTTATGAAAAACCATTGCATAATTGCATAAAAACCTCAATGCATTTTACCTTTTTATATGCTTAAACAATAGTGTTTACCTTATATTTATAACAATAATTTATAAGAGATTTTTAACATGTCATTTCATAAGTAAACTTTTATAAGTGAAATTCATTTTCTTCTAGCTATAAGTATATTTTAAACCAATTAACACATATAATATGGGTCTTTAGCTACACCAACTCATAGAAGAATTACGGGAGAGAAAGTTCACTAAATAAATAAGTAGTCATCACAAACAATGGTTAAAACCAATGTTGACACTAGTTCAATCTTAGTTCAACTCCTATTTAACTTTCGACCCAATTCAATTTCTCTCCTCAATTCTTGATCCTCTCAAATCAACTACTAAAATCGAGTATGACAATACTAGTTAGTACTTAGAAGTGCCATTGAAGTAATAATAAAAATTGTGATTATAGAGGTACATAAATAGATTAAATGGGCCAACTCAATCAAGCCTACTTTAACCAATGGACTAATTTATTTAACCTACCCTTTAAATGAGTAAAAAAAACTTCGAATCTAATCGGTTTAAAAAAACGGGTAAAACAGGTTGGCCTATGAGCCAAAATTATAAATATATTAAACGAGCTAATTCAAACTGTCTCACTTTAACTCGCGGATTAAACGAGTCAAATTTATTTAACTTGCTTTTTAAACAGGCCAAAATATCTTGACCTAAATCTATTTTAAAAGCAGTTTAAACAGATTGACATGCAAATCAAAACTTATTTACATATCTCTATATTGTGAGCCCCAATAAAGAAGCACATACAAAAACGGGCGCCAATTTGTTATTTATAGCTAAAGCAGCTTTTCAATACAAAATGAAAATTAAAGATCGGGTCATGAACGAGGAGTAGAGGATTCTATTATAGTGGTGGAGCCTTTTACATGAGTTAGTGCGGTTTCATTCGATTGAGACCTTAAACCAAATAAGACCGAACCATCAAGATCCTGCTATAAATTCTCTAATGCACCCATACTTTCACGTTACCTTGTGCACCGTCCAAGCGTCCCCAAATATCACGACAGAAAGCCCACGGGCCTTCTATTGATTCTCACTCAACGTTCATGAGAAATTCTTCAATTAGATCGCTCCATTTTGTGTCCGCATTTGGCATGCTATCTGAAAAACATAACAACCAAAGGATACACATTAATTAAAAATATATATCTTTGGACGACTAGACCTCGCTATGAATCATATACCACGTTATACTGATCATGCCTCAACCTATGCTGTCAACTACTTTTGGTGCACGACTTGCTTTGAATAAACAAAAAATAATAATCAAGGACACATAGTAGACTAGTAATGCGATTCAAATTTGAGACATGACATCATTTTTTTTTAATGTGAATTAAGGATAAATAAGATATGATGAATGTTTTCAACTCCTCTTTTATCGATTTTAGCTTTGATAGATTAATTATATGTATATCTACGAGTCTAATCAACCAAATTTAAGTGATATTGGTAAGGTATATATTGCATGTAAATGATATACATTAACTTTTAGGTATAAATAAAAGATATACGGGTGATTATAAAGTCAAAGTTAAATATAATATAATAGGGAATTAATGACGTACTATTTATGTGCTGTATGGTGTGATGTTTATCTTTAGTTTGTGCTATGTCTAATGTGTATTTTTTATTTCATGGTTGCGAATAAACAGAATCTTCACCATTATAATTGCTCCTCTTCAGAACTGCACTCAGTATATAAGTTGGATTTAACTGTGACATAAATTTTATAGATTTTTCTACACGCTCGTAGGTAACTAGTGCAATTATGACCATGCTTTTGTCTGTAAAAAAACATTGTGCTTTAGTGGGTGGTGTAAAAAGACTGGGTGGAGGACTAGCACGCTTCTTCTGGAAGCTCTCTTATTCCAAGTTTTCCACAAAACTTATATAGCTACAGATCCAGACTGGCAAATGACCAATCATTTTAGTTTAGTGTGAGAAATCATGTGATGTTACAACAAACACATGGCTTCGATTATTTAGTTTTGATAATAGTGTCATCCGACAATGAAAAATCTAAATAAAATAATGTACATTTTTCTGTTTTTTCTTTTTTTCTTTTTTTCCTAAAAGAAATTAAAGTTTACATATTTTTAAGTGATAACTGTTATTATTGCCTGAAAAATGAGAAAAATCATCTTGTTTAATCTTTGATTAATAAATATCTTAAGACACTCATTACCACAAGCAAATAAACACAATCTGCTTCCATCTGTAGGATAATGGAACTTAAAGTCAATTTGGTATGATACTGATTTAGACTATAATGTCATATAAACAATCATTTTGCCTTAGGTGCTTGATGCTTGATGCTTAGTGTCAAAAAGAGAATCATATTCGTTTCTTTGTCTCATAAACCAACCATTAATAAACAAGTCTTTTCCAACCTCTCAAGTTTCACTTGCACATCAAGAGATTTAACTTGCAAACATTCTCACATGTTTCAATAAAGTTATTTGAATAAGTATTGATTATACATTATATCCTCTAAGCCTAAAAAATCCTAACTTTAACTAGAAAATATTATATCATCATTCCTTATTACTTAAAATCGTAACTTCTTGAGCAATTAATCTCTTCATAGGAATATAGCTACGGTTGCTAAGATTAGCACTTAGTTGATTGTTAGGGTTTATATAAAAGGATTACGGAAAAGATGTGTTTTTTTTTTTTTTGTGTGCATGCCTTTTTTAGGAGGATTAATAGAATAGAAAAGGATATGGATGATTATTAACTCAAATGATATTAATTAATAATTGAACCAGTTTGTATTGAATTCCTATAAACGATATTATTTACGATTATAAGAAACAACAGGAATTAATTAGATATATGATCCCCACAATAAAAAAAAGTTGATTCATAAAACCAATAAAAAAAAGTTTCACTAATAGAAATAGAAGAAATAAAAAGATAACAACTCATCTTTCAATACTAAAAAGTAACCTGTTAATAACTTAGTAACTTAATAAAAAGGGCAAAATAGTTATAAAATAAAAATAAGACACCTAAGTATAAGATAAAAAATAATATAATTTGAAATAAAACAATTCACAGACCTACAATACATAGGCCAAACGACAAAAAGATTACTAATTAGACGACAATAATGATATTTGTTGGCATCTTTAGATGGTGCTTGTGGCTTACGGTCGGCCACTAGCACCTAAGCCTCGATAATTCCCTATACTGTAGCCTACCATCCGAAATGCAGCAGATTATTGGTGAGACAGTAGCTGCATTTCCTACGGTGTTCAGCCTATTATTCTGGAATTCCCGAGCTCACCTCGGCTTGTCAATCCTCGATCCATTTTTGGACCCTAGCTCGATCATTGGCACCTTGTTATCCATCATTACATCTCTTACATTTATGTATTCCACAATTAATAATCATAAAAACCCAAATATTGTCTCGACAAACTAGTATAAAAAAGTAAGGTTAAGTAATAAGAAATTTTAATTGTTTACGATCTACACACCAAAAAGATGACTACCAAGTATGATATTAAGAAATCAGTTGATTGCACGAACTTTGGATTATATCATATCCAAATGAGAGGGATCCAATTGCAATCAAGCTTGAAATGATTTTAAATCAGCAATTGAAGTCTATGACAGGTGATGAGTAGGTAGAGCTTGATAAGAAGGCTTTGACAACAATCTAGTCATGTTTGACAAATGGTGTTTTAGATGAGGTATTGGTAGAGAAAACAATTAAGAGAAGAAATTAGTAAATCTGAATGTCATTTGCTCCTCTTATGAACTAGTTATTATTGTGATACTTTATGGTTTAATGAAAGTATCACATGGTTTGTGTAAAGATTGGTACTTATTTATAAAGTCATGATGATGAATATCTTATTAACATAAAGTTATAATTTTCACGTCAAGTGATTGAAATGAACCCATCAGTATTTATTGGCTTAATTATTCACTACTTTTGATCTAAGGCATTACAAATGGTATCAAAATCGACCCTATAACAATAGGTAGATGATTTAAGCTTAGCTCCAATTTAGAGAAGAGGTTCGACGAGGTTGGGTAATGTCATTAAGGTGGTGACTCCTAACATACTTTTAGAACAACCTATAGGTAGTGTATAGTCTAAATTGTATATCCAAAAGGAAAAATAGCTGATTGTGATACCCCATGGTTAAGTAAAAGTCCTACATGGTTTGTGGTAAGAATTTGTACTAGTTTATAAGACCATAATGATGAATACTTCGTTAACACAAGGTTTTAACTTTTAAACCAAGTGGTTGAAATGAGTCATTAGTATTTATTGGATTAGTTATTCACTACTTTTAGTCTAAAGTATTACGATTATGAAGCAAATATCGTTTTACTCCTAAAAAAGTTACAAATCATTGGTGAGATAATATATTTCAAGTTTCATGGCCTTATTTAATTATTTCAAAAATATTGATGTTAAGATTGAGATTGAAGACCATATAATGAATTTGCTACACTCCCTTTCATCGTTGATTTATGAACTAATGATTTGTTCTATTAACTACTTAGCAAGAGGTGAAAAGCAATTTTTTAAGCAAATACTAGTTAAATCATAAGGAAGGACCTATGAATGATGGGGTTACAAATAATATGCTAGACATCTATGGTCCAATAGCAACAACAATTCTAAAGGAGGATTTAGAGGCTAAGGTATTGCTTATTATCACTGTAAACAAAAGGGCCCATGAGTGTAAAGTGCCCTATGAGGCATAATTATAGCTAGTGCAGGGTAATAGAGGTATTAAAGTTGTTGTTAACATGACATTACTAAGTCAATGGATGATGAGTTGTTATCAACACCTAATAATCATAAAATTAAAAAAAAAATCTAAGGATTGGACTTTAACCCAAGAAATGCTTTTTATCTATGTTGTAAGATAGATCGATATAGATTTACAAACATGTGCAAAGTGGTTTAGTATGGATTCACAAAGGCCACAAGATAAGGATCATTGATGTAGGTGTAGTCCTAATTGGACTACATAATCGGTGGATGTGCATGGTGTTAAATGTGAGGTATGTGATAGAGTTATCCTGTGATGTTTTTATCTCTTGCCTTAATGGAGAGTGTTGATTAATGCAGTATAAGAGATTGTTTAATATGTGTAGACACCCCATTTTTACCCACTTATGCTTTTAGAGTGTTTTTTTTTTTTTTACAATAGGGAGAAAGGGTCCTAATTCAAAAATAAATTAAAAAAAAAAACAGAACAATACAAAAAATGGAAGAATTAGAAAAAAGAACAAAAAATAGAAATTTCCATAAAAACATAAAGAAAAAAAAAGGGAGAAAAGAAAATTCAAGAAAAAAGAAAAAGAAAATATTCAATTTAAAATAGAAGAGGTAATTTGAAATAGCTTTATGGCTCGTTTACTTCGCTGAGTGGAATAAAAGAGGAATGGAATAGTAATTACTATGAAATAAAATAAAGGTGTAATAAGATGGGAATGGATATTACGAAGTTTACTTAATTGCAATGGAATTGAACTTACATTGTTTACTTGGGTGAGTTGAATAGGGCATAAGTAAGGAATGAAAGTTAATATACCAAAAATGCCCTTGATTAATTAATAAAAAATAAAAAAGAAGAAGAAACAAAACAAAATGGAAGCAACGTATCCTATCCAAACTCAACACCTACATTTGAAACCTTAGCTTAAATGAAGAAGAAATCAATCCACCATATCTGATAGAATCACTTGACCACATTTGGATCCCTTTTCTTCATCAAGCTAGAATCTTTCTTCATATGGATCCCATTCGACTGAGGTACGCAAGATTATTTCAACTTTTGTCACATACATTACCAACAGTAATCGCTAAAAGAGATGGAAATACATAACTAAATTATTAACTTTGTTTAAATTTGATGTTCTAAGCTATGTCTTTGTAGAGATTGTGTTTAATTTCCTCTTGGGACGTAGTTAGGGTTTTCATGCTTGTATTTGCATTGGGGAAACTAAATTTCATGGAATTAAGGATTTATGTACTATTTAATTGAATAACATTTTATGATATGCAGGAAATGCCATTAGGATTTATTTCAATAACCATGTAAAGTGCAAAATTTATATGTGGCAATAATGGCAAGCTTAAACTGTTTGCAATATGAGCATGATATAGAACATTTTTTTGTTGGAGGGATTTTTGTTACTTGTTTCATTCCAATCCGTAAAGGTAGCTTGACTAATGTATCATTTTCCATAAGTGCATAAGGATTTTGTCACTTGTTTCTTTAACTTTTGGTTAGTTTTATGTGGATGAGTGTTGATTTCAAAGATGTGGAGAATGAGAAATGATAGTTAGATGATTGTTGTCTTGATCTATCATTGCCGTCTTGATGGTGTAGTTTGAATGACCTGACATGGCATGATATGTATTTTGGTGTAAGTTAGATGATTCCTCCATCAATGTTATGGAATAATGGTTTCTATGGTTGTGTTGTAGGTGGCTGTAAAAGATATAACTATCATGAATTGGCTGGTCGAGATTCAAGTACACAACATAGTAATTCATTAGTAGGATATGAGCCTAATTAATTTGTCTGTATACAAATGGAAATAGTAAGCTTATGTTTCTTGTAGATTGTTCTTCACTCTTGCTTAGTTTCTTTTATGTTATTTAAAGCATCTGAAGTCATGTTTTCATTTTTTCTTTCCTCCAACATGTTTGAGGAGTTGCTATCCTTTATATAAAAAGTTTAAAGATGTTTCATCAATTCTACAAGGCAATTTCTCCTTTGAATTACTACAAGTAATTTGCTACATCTCTTGTTGGGAATTTTTGTAAATATTGAGAATTCAACATTATTTAAATAGTAGACCATTCTCAAACACAAATGCTATTGAAACATTCATTTGTTGCGGAAAGTAATTTTACTTTATGCTCTGTCTTTATTTTCTTGAATCTATGGATTCAACTTAAGTGATACTTTCACCTAACAGGACAACATTCTTATGCTATGGGAAGTGAGAAAAGGCAGCCAGTAACACTTTAGAGAAAAGACCAACATGACATTAGCAAGCAATTACAGTACATCACAAAGCAAGTCCATTTATAGCAACTTAGTCTAAGGAAATAGAAGAGAAGGAATGGTGGACTGCTTTATTTTTAGGATACATGGGGCTATTCAACTCAAAGAATAGTACGATGTATGAAGGCTACGTAGGGACATATTTGGCAAAGCACCTAAATGACGCAATACAAAACTAACTAAGCAACCACAACACTCCATAACCAGTACTCCCATAATTTGTAGCAACTCCCATTTGATGACAGACCAACATGCTAGAGCACCTAACTAAGCTAAGTAGCAACCCATCATCTTGAAGTTCATAGTAGACTTAAGAGAGCTATAGATTAGAACCGAATGAGAGGTATTGATAGTTTGGTGAAGAGCTATAACGTTTTCTTAGGAATGTTGCTGCCAAACCATTCTTCACTAAAACAGACGCTTGCATTTGTCTCAATTTTATCATAATTGAAGTGGGCAGACATCATACATAGGTGTATGATGGCTACTTTTGGTCCTTAATGGAATTTGGTAGGAAGAACATGTGTAAGATGTTTTGACTAATGAATTATTGAAGATAAGGCATTTGATGGAGAAAGAATTTGGATAGCTCAAGGGTTTACACATCTACGTTTGTTTCCCTTTTTGTAATTGTTGTTATTGTAACAATGATGTAGCACTAAAGCAAAAGTTGTACTACTTGTATATAATGTGAAGTTATTGTACTATTGACATATCCTATGTATAATTAGCCTTGATGCAATTATGAAAATGAATTACTATGTATTTGTTTTACCTTCTATTTTCATACCAACATAGTGTACTTGTTTATTTATTTATTTTACTTAGGTAAATAAGAACAACAATGTAATATAATTTCCAAAGTTGATGAAGCGTTGATGATTGTAAGTGAAAGTTGTTTGGTTGAAGTTAATTAATGGGTTAGTATGTGCACTACCATAGTTTGTATGTATGCAATGTTATTGTTATTTTGAGAGAAGTCATTATTTGGTCACCAGAACATATTTTGCATAACTGTGAGATTATAGTGTGAGATTTAAGTTGCTTTTACCTATTGTTTGCATTACTAGATATGCAGCTAACTTCTCATTCTAAAAGATTTTAATATAAAGCAAGAATGTCCTAAAATTTTACATGAAACTATGTTAAATGACTCATTCATGTTGCTATTGTAATGATATATTTATGCTAAGTAGGTGACCAATTTAATTTTCAAGCCAAATCTATTCCTTTCCATGTCCTTCATGACATTGGATATATTTGACTTTGAAAATTCCTTTCTCTGCTTCTTTCCTTCTCTGATTATCTATATAAAAGGTAACAATTATACTATATAAATCTCTTTCCTTTTACCTTTCTCTACCTTTTCTTCTACATTTTATAAACTAACCACAAAAACAATGAGGAACTTAACAATTATGATGTTGTCTTAGGGAAAATTTTAGACATAGTATGTTTCTTTTTTCCAATAATTAATCATATTGACTATTAAGTAACAAGAGCATTTTAATAGGAGGAAATTATCATGTGATATTCCTACAATAATTGTAATCACCTACCATGATATCCTTCTTATAAGATGTAGGAATTCCAATCTCTAGAATAAAAAGAGAAAATGAAGTCTTTGTCATTTTGGATTGTGTCGATGTGTAGGTCCCTTGTTTCCTTATGCAAATGGAATGTGTGACGAAATATCAAATCTTTTCTACTAAGGGGCAACAAATTAGCTAAGCAGTAGCTTGTTATAGTTGCTTTCTTCTATTAATAGAAACTTTTTGAAGTCTTTTTGAAGTCATTTGCCATCAATTCTATGGAAGTAATCTGAAAAGAGTTTGAATCTAATAGGGATCTCCAATTAGGCATTTTATGGAAATTTCTTTATGAATGTAAGTTGTTTTGTCCTATGATTTCTCACATATTTGCTACCAAAAAAGGCACAAATTGTATACAATTATAAATAACAATATAACAGCATGTAAGCTTCTATACATACTACCAAAAGTACAACTTGCTGCCATTTAAAAGCTTATGCCATTTACAAACTAGAATTATGATCCGAAGTAAGTTCTGTACATGAAATTAAAAGCTGCTACCATGACTGCATTATTACTATAGATGATTCGACCACATTCTTGCCATTTATACATAATACTACACGGTGACAATTAAAACCTATTACTCAAAAGTTAAAAGCTATCATTTAAACATCAACAACAACCATTTTTACAATAAGGAAAGAAAAACAAATAACAAAAAGTACAACTACATGCGACCTCCATTAATCATTTGAAAATTCATTTAATTAGCAATTTCATTATAGCATATCTAGATCCAATAGCTAATTACAACTACATATGAATTGCTACTTTACTACATATTTTCTTCCATAGCATATTCTTTTCCACATATCATCTTTTCCATCTTGCAAGCTTCCGATCATCTAATTCGCACTTTCAGCATAAATTACAATAATAGCATCAATCAACTAAGACCTAACATCTTCATATCATTGCCATGATTTTTGCAACTTAATGGAAACATTAGAAGAAAACAAGATCAAATCAAGGAGATAAAATGTTTTCTACAAACACCATCCATCACTTGAAGTGAAGGTTAAAATTAAGCAAAAAAGATTTCTATGAAAACTAAATCCATGGATACAAGCAAAACTCCCACAAAAAGAGTAGCATACCTCTTCCATTTGGGCATAATGAGATAATGAAAGCTACAATCCTCACTAAATATAAAGTAAAGAACATCTTGTATATTTTCAAGGTCACTAAGTACCATAAAAGGTGGTAGGTACTACTTGATTATTATAGTTAAAACCAAAGGATCAAAGCCCACATTAACTAAAAAGAGGCATGAAATATAAAAAGAAAATAAGCAGTACTCAAGCATTACTACAAAACTAAGATAACGTAGTAGCATGCTCATTTGCAAGATGAAATGTTAACATCATCAATATAAGATAAAACATTGAAAAGAAAGGGAAGATACTTCATAGTTTTTTTTTTTTTTTTTTTTGGATAAGTAGACTTAGTACTTCTTACAAACATGAGATAGAAATCTACGGTAAGAATGAAACACCAACATATCAAATTCAAGACAAGAACTTAAAATGAATACATGGGAATACAACAAACTATTATTCATTGATTCAAACCAATTACATCTTCAACTAACATTTTAACAAGATAATAACATGTATGGGAGAATTACAATGAATGGAATGAACGTTTGGGGTTTAGTTCAAATAGGGGATCAATGTTTTAAAAAATTCAAATAAGGGATGAACGTTTCATAAAGTGGTTAAAATAAGGAATAAATATTTCAAAAAGTTCAAATAAGAGATCAACATTTCATAAAGTGGTGCTATTATGAATTCCTCATTTGAACTACTCTGTGAAATGTTGATCCCTTATTTAAACTTTTCGAAACGTTTATCCCTTATTTTAAACACTTTATGAAACGTTTATCCCTTAATTAAACTTTTTAAAATGTTGATCCCCTATTTAAACCAACCCCTAAACGTTCATCCCCTCCGTTATAATTTTTCCTAACATATACATTATAAGATTACTCAAAAGAGATATACCCACAAATGGTAAAACCAAAAAAAAAAAAAAAAAATTGCTAATCAAGAGGTTGACATTTCTATAACACCTAGCAATTAAAAGAATGAGGAGACAACTAAGCAATTCAATAAACTCCAAAGATGTTTCATTAACTCTATAAGGTAATAAAAGCCCAATCCCTTTCCACCTCTCTTCATACAAAAAGTTATAGGCACTCTACAAATCTAAGGATAAAATCCCTAATGTTACTAATTTTTGGTATATTTTCGAAATAAATCACCCGAAATATTGATAAAAAAACACCATGACAATTTGTATTAATAGGTGCTGTAAACTCCCAAAATTGAGTTTAGGACAACCGAGCTCAGATTTAGGGCTTTTAAGGTAACTTATCCAATTAAGCCCAAACTTTGCGACTAGAATGAAAAAGTTAGTCGAGATATTACAGTGAAGTTAGATTTTAGTAATAATGACCCGAAATCCCAATTTTGCCCTTAGAAATTGGAATATTTACTAAAGCCCTAAAATGTTCGGAACTCTTAAAATTGAACTTAGATTGCAACGAGAACTTAAAGATAAGTTAATTGAGTTATAAAATGAGATAATATAGTATAATTTACTATAAAAAAATACACATAATTTTTTTAGTATACTCGGTATAAATAATAATTATACTCGTAAATTAACTCAAAATTGTGTAATTATATAATTATTGTGTTGAATTCATGAAATTAACTTTAGAATGTATCCTAAAAATAAAAGATATGCTAGAAACTTAATTATATGAGTAAAGTTATATATTTCACATGTTATTTACATAGGGTATAAACTTGTATATTAATTAAATAATTAATTCTAACATATAATATCTATATTTAAGCAATTACATAATAAAAGAAAAAGAAAAAATAATTAAATAACATTGGAGATTGCTGGAAGGAGGCGTGGCAGGAGAATGGAAAGTGGATTGCTGATTCAAAAAGTGAAATTATCACTTTAGGACACCTTATGTATAAAAAAAAAAAAAAGAAATTAGAAAAGAAAATATGAATTAATTAAAAAAAAATCCTTTAACTGACTTTGAGGCACTATAAAAAGCCAACACCATCAAATATGAGAGTTTTAGCAGTTTGGAATCAGAAATAATTAGAAAGAAAAATTAGAAAAAATCATGGAAGAAAAAAACAGAAAAATTAGTAAAAGAGTGGAACCCTAACCTAGAGTAGATCTGCTGTGAAACCCAGCCAACCCCATACGGTCCACCCACCGCGCCGGCCGTTCGACAACCGCCCAGTTGCCGCCGGCCACTGGAGCACCCAAGAACACCAAGGTCAAATTTCTACCCTATTTTTCAATAATTTCTAAAAAATAGTAAATCCGCCCAGAAAATTATGAAAAAAATTACACTTAGGTTATTTTAGACATGCTTTCATGTGATATTTTTATTTTTGAAAAATTCGTAATATTTAATATACTTTATTAAGAAATCTATAATTCATCCGAATATATATTTATGAAATAAATGTACTATATGATGTTGTTTCTAGCTGAAAATTTTTGTGTAGGATGTATATGATATATAGGTGATTGCTACGTAGCCCAAATTTTTATTTGAACAATTTTAATATTTATTGAATTTTTAGGCCTAAAATTAGCTCGAAAATAGGTTGAAATTATGAATTTAATAGGAAATTATGAAATTAATTGATGAAATGGCTATGTACTGATCTATAATAAATAATAATAGTATTGAGTCAGATTGAAATTAATTTGGTGTTAAGAGGATTATAATTGAATAATTTATTATAATTTAGGGGTAAAATTGTTAATATGAAAATATAGACAATAGGTCGGAAAATTAAAACCAAGTGATAACTAAATTCCCTATATTTTTAAAAGTCCATAGAAATTTTCGGGGAATTATTGAGTAATCCGAATTATTTATTACGAATTTATTAAGTAAAATAGCTTAAATTACAAGTCGGGGTATATTTGTAATATTAATAGACTAAAATGAACTAAATAGTTAAATAAAATCTATATATAGGATTGCTGATCAAACTGGATTAAATGGAAATTTTTATTATAATTATTAATATTTTCTGATCGGGATGCATTTTAAGTGTATTAGAATTGAATAATACTTATATTGTTACAATATAAGGACAAATTGGATAAAATATAATTTAAATCTGTAAATTTCGCATAATACGATCGTTTTTATATAATTATGTATAATTATATTAAAAATTCAAACTACCAGTTAAAATCCATCTCTATGAACAGGACTCGAAAAATGTATCGTTAAATCTATACGAACTCAATGACACTAGTTTTGTTGAAATCGGATAACCTTAAGCAATCTAGCCTATAACTATAACATATTCAAAAATATACACATTTCGGTAACCTTACCGGAATCAAAACGTGAATTAATAAATAAAAAGTATGTTTCGATACGATTAAAACGATATATAATATGTAATAGTATATATGATATACGATATCAATAATTAATAATTTAATTTGATATATAGTAATAACATGACTGCATATTATGGAAATAATATATATATATATATATATAACCATTTTAGATTAAACCCTAATGTTTTCGTAATTATTACAAAAACTAAATTTGGACCTTTTGTGTAATTAGGACCTTCCAAAGACGGTTAACAATTCAAGTCAGCAATAGTGAACATCTAAACAAGTAAGTTGGGATTGTAGCTTCACCGCTGTTTGGGTACTATTTAAAGTATCCGGAGACCCAAGAGTACTTTTGGTTGTGTTTGTAATTAGATGATTAATGTGCATGTTGTGTATGTGAATGATACTCGGTTGTGATAGGAGTTTAACTCCTTGATGTGCTGTTCTGCATATTTGCATGGATTCTGTATTGTGTGAACTTGTTGGTCACCCCTGATTAACACTAACAGTTATTCGACTAAAATGTAATTAGACATGCATAATCACCCGTTAGGGGAAATGATTAAGAGTGTTAGGCCAAACACCGACTTCCTTCGATGAGGATAACTGAAATGGTCCTTTCCCCATCCTTAGTCGAACTAAGTGACAGGCGAGGAGGTCGCGGCAAGGTTGGGAGCCGTGGTTCGAAGGCGGTCATGGGAAGGGGGTGTTCTCCATTGCACAAGCCCAGGTTTGGTCTGACTTGAGTCGCGATGAAACTCCTCAATCTGGGTTGGAGCGGATGAAATTTCTCTAACTTCACAGTGGACCGGTTAACACTGTGCGATGTTTTCATTTGAGTGATTGCATTGCATTTCATCATAATTGTTAACCTTATTTGTGATTGTATAGTACTCTTTTGACTCCGCCCCACTTACTGAGCTAATTGTGCTCACATCCTTACAGACTCTTTTGCAGGTGCTGAGTGAAGGCAAAATGTTCAGGTACCACCGTTCTTAGGTTAGTGTGCTGCTGTGTGGGAAAGTGAGGATCGAGGAATTTAACTGAACCTGAGCTTTTGGCTTTGTCTCTAAGTTTTGAGGAAAACTAAATGGGAATTCCCTAGGAGCCCACTAGTTTTCTAACTTATTGTATATAAATCATAAAACCTGTGGTTTTTAATAAACTCTAATTGTAAACTTTACCCTTGAACGTGAAATGTTTGTATAATTACTGTTGTGGTACTAAACAGCAGATTGTATAGAACAAGTATTTTGTAAAAGCTCTACCACAGGTTTAGATATTAACAGATGTTAGAACAGACGTTTCAAGCTAGTTGAGTTGTGCACCTTGTGTAAACTGCGTCTACGATAGCAGCTGTGAGGTCAGCTTCTATCTTAGATTAGTTTACACGGCGGGACTGTTATAACTCTTCTTGTTCGGGGCGTGACAGGTGCCACATAGCATTTCTTTTGCTTTTGGAAGAAACATTGAATAGATAGGTCATACTTGTCCATTTGTGCACACTTTAATGATTATTCTTTACCAATAGCCCTACATAACCATCAATTGAGCAATGAATATACTTACAATCGAATACATGAATTCTAGAACCTGATGCTTATGTAACATATGGAAAGTTTGAAGATGTATGTAATATTACTAATTAACAACAAGAATAATATACCATTAGTCAATCATACCGCAAAGTTTCCTAAATCTCATCTTCTATAATTCTTTGCCATTTAAATTCTAACCTTCAAAGAGGTGAAATATCATATATAAGTTAATCACTTTTCAGAAACCTTAGCAGATCTTAATAACACTACAAATACAATCAATAATATACAAATACAATCATTAATAATACATGGAAATATAACATATTCTTATTCAATATTACCAAGAAACAACATCTTACCAAGATTTCTTAAGAAACTAACAATTGGTAAGGATAATGCAAATTGGGGTTTTTTTTTCTTTTTTTTTCCTCTTTAAATCAGTACTATGGGTCAAACGCAAGAGAGATAAATAGAGAAGAAAAGGACAGAATCAGGGTTGTTCTTCGCTTCTTTATTTTCAAGTGGAGTGAGTGATATAAAGATCAAGAGGGAGGAGAGGAAGAAGACGATAAGGTTTGTCTAGGTTCTTCGCCTCTCTTATTTGCTTAGTTACATCTATAAGCTCGAGGGTAAAGTGTATAATTTTCTAATTTTTATAAGGTTATTTTGGGGATAAAGAAAAGAATGCAACTCTGAATTCTAATTCAGTCAATGAACTAAAGAATCTCTATTCCCTATTTTGAAGAATCTAAATTCCTTGTCAAATTGCAATGCGGGTGTCAAAAAGGTAAGTAAACAAGGTAAAAGGAGCTCTATAAGGAATAAAGAGGTAATGGGAATTCCATTACTCTCAAGTGAATGGGTTATTAGTTTTTCAAATACCGAATTAGGTTAGGTTTTAAATAAAATTGTGTTGTTTAAGCCTAAGCTCAGATTTAATATTTAAGTTCAACATGGGCCCGTTTAGTCCATATATGCAATTTGATTACACATGTACACAAAGCACAAGCCAACAGCTTGATGGAAAGACATTGCATGCTTAAACTAGAGATTCTAGGTTCAATCCGTATAGAGCATAACTTACACCTTTTGTTTTTCTTCCCTTACATCTGCCATATGTCACGATCTAGTTAGACTAGGTGTCCATATGAATACATGGAAGATGATGATTAGGATGACATAGCAATATATCATCATCTCCTACATGGGTAGAATATACAAGCTTAGAAATTGCAATTTTTAAACCCCCATCTTCCAATCCATTTTTTACCAAAATTAATCAAAGTCCCTACCATATTTGTGTTATCAACATAAGATACTACTAATTGGAACTAAAAACAAGTCCTAGTTCATCCAAATCATGAGGAAATTTGAATTCAAAAAATGAAAAGAAAAATCATAAATGCATCTTAGATGACTTGACAAATCTTAGCTCTTTTGGCAAAATTTCTTGAATCCAAACTGTAGTTGACACTCTTTAACGTATTCTTAACCATTTGCTTCATCCAAATCAAAACTTTCTTCAAGCTTTGAGTTAAATCGAGTAAGCACAATCAATGCTATGTCTACAAAGATCCTCTATGGTTGAACTTACCAAGCTTGAATAATCTTGTGTACGTAGAAATAAGAGCTCTCACCTTTGTTTATAGCATGAACAACCACCCGAATCACCTCTAATAAGCCCATTATACACTTTCTCTCTCTACTGCACTCTAGCATATGTACCCTCTATCTCTCTAAGATTTCTTCGACCACAACATTGGTCAAAGAAATATAATACCACAATCGAGTTCCCCATAGCTAATGCTTCCAAATGCCACCAACAAACGTCCTGTATATCTAGCGAACACTCCTTGAAGTGCTCGATATAGTCCATGAGATCTTCTTTGGATTTCTAATGGATCCTTCCCCTGTCAATAAGGGTGACTTTTTCTTCAATGGAAAAAAACTTCTCTAAGAACATCTTGTACATACTCCCCCATGAATCCACTGATTCTAAAGGAAGATTAACATATCACGTATATGCCTTCTCAGTGAGTAACTTAGAAAAATTCTTTGATAGGAATTAGCCCACTAGACCAATCCCCCACAGTCGAGTTAAAGGACTCTAAGGACTCACTCGAAGAATACTAGCTCAAAGCCATATCCAAGATAGAGATTCTCATCCCAACTTGACTACCGAACCCTCACATGTGTCTGACCCACTCTTACCCAACAACTATGCTTTATCTTAGAAAACAGCTCAAGACTAGCCGAGCCAAGCTCTCAATTCAACTACAGACATCCAATCGCATCTCAAGTTGACTCCTCTTCAATAGGACTAATTGACCCTCGACTTGACCTAAATCAGATCAGCTCCTGACTGCAAATTCTTCTCTTACTTCTACCTACTTGTACCATATTTCTAACATCCAACTATTGGTGACACGTGTTTTTTAGTATAGCATTCCAAAAGGATTCTTTTCTCTTCCGTACTAAATATTATTTGTCTTTTTTACACATTTTTAATCTGTTTTATGTAACCTAATTATAAAAATACCCTTTTATCTTTTCATACATGTAAAGTAACTCTAGTAAATGGGTATATAAACCCCCACTTACTTATACGCAAATAATCAATCATCAATAGAGAAATTATTTATGCTTCCTTTAAGTAACCTTAGTGTTCTAATTATCCTCCAACTCTCATCTATTCTCTTTAGGAAAGACTAGTTGAGAGTGATCCTTTAGTTTGGATCGATGAGTCACATCCGATGGATTATAGGCCAAGTAGGATCAAGTGGTGTGTCATATCTATTCGGTAGTTGCTTAGACTTTACTAGCTTTTCTTCTATATCTTTCGATTCGCTTTACTATGGTGTTTCTCCATATATCTAACCCTAAAGATGCATTAACTTCGCTGGTATCAGAGCATGGTTCTAAGAGGGAACGTGTGAGGTTGTTGTGAAGTTTTAGTTCACTTTATTGTTAGTGGTTGTTGTATTCCTTCCATAACTATTACAGTATGTTCGTGTATTAGTAAGTGTAGTTTCATTATTAATCTATTCTTACTCTGTTTTTCACTACAAATACAAAGCAAGTTTATTTCTATTCTATTTGAGTGATTGTTGGGTATTAAAATTGTTAGTATGTTAATCGAAGTCTTAGGTAGTAAGAAAGCATTGTTTTTTGTGTTGTGTTGTTAATCTATTTGAGAAGTATTGTATCATGTCCAATTCGAGTGTTTAAGGTGTTATTGGAGACTAAAGTAGTGATGCTCAACTTAGTCGTGGTCATAATGGTAGCAATACCCCAGGTTCAATCAATGACAAACTTGATGGACTCATTAACCTTGTTAAGAGTTTAGTCATAGCTATGCAAGTTAATAGGTAGTAACCTCAAGGCATGCCGCTACATATTATGGCTAAGGTAGCCGAGTTAATCACCCAATTCGATTGTAGTAAGTTGGAGGAGTTGCAAACTGAGCTACTAGATGAAGATTAGAGCTAGAGGAAGTTGAGGAAGATGATGAGGAGATTGATGTAGCGGAATATGGAGAGGAAGAAGAAGAAGTTGGTTATTACCAAGCGTGAGAGCAAGGACCTCGAGCTCTTCAAGGGCTAAACAATGTCAAGGTCTAAATCCCACCTTTCAGTGGAAGCAGAGATGCCGATGAATATTTGGAGTGGGAAGGGAAGGTGGAGAAGGTGTTTTTCTATTATGGATATATAGAAGTTATGAAGGTCTGACTTGCTGCACTTGAGTTCTCTGGGTATGCCACTATATGGTGGAAGAATGTAAATCCAGCCAAAACAAGGGATGAAAGACAAGGAGTAAGGACCTAGGATAAGATGAAAAGATTACTAAAGGGTATATTTGTACCCAAGACCTACCTACAAGATACATTTGCAAAGTTGCAAGAACTACGCCGAGGAGGCCTATCTGTTGATGACAATGTGAAAGAGTTCCAGACGCTTATAATGTGAGTCCACGTAAAAGAACTAGAGGCCCGTATAGTATCAAGGTTCGTTTATGGACTTAGATATAAGATTTGCAACATCGTGAAAGTACAAAAGTTTTATATCTTAGAAGAGGCGATTAAGATAGGGTAGAAGGTTGAAAAGTAGAGGATAAGTGCTCCGAGAAGACTTGGGCCAAAATTTTCTCAAACCCTTGCCCCATGCCAACATATTCAAACCAAACTGAAGAGGCCATACTAAGCTAAGGAAAGGAATGACTGACCCAATGAAAGCCAAGCAGGCCAATAAGGCCGAGCTAGTTAGCTAGGCTAAACTCAGGCTAGGCTAACCCTAAGGACATATGAAAGAGGACAAACCTCCGAGTGGAAGATTGGCAAGGTAAAGTGCTTTAAATACTTAGGCTTCGAACACATGGCTGTTGAATATCCAAACTGACGTGTCATGGTACTTCGAGGAGATGTAGTGGATAGTACCAACGAGAGCAAACCTAAGGAGGAAGATGTTCGAGAGGCAAAAGCCAAGGAGGAAGAGGAGACTTATGTCTATGCCGATCAGGGAGAAGTGATGACCTTTGTCCTAAGACAAGTACTAAGTTCCCTACCGAACTCGAGGGAGAATTTACTCCATACAAAGTGTACCATTAAGTGACAATTGTGCACCATTATAGTAGATGGAGGAAGCTGTACTAATGTAGTTACATAGGCCTTTGTACAAAGGTTGGGTCTACCAACCTCAAAACATCTCCAACCTTACAAGCTACATTAACTTCATGATAAGGGTACTTTACACATGACTGAACAAGTAACTGCACCGTGCAATGTTGGGAGTGTGTACAAGGACGAAGTAATATGCGATGTCGTCCTCATGGGAGCTTCACATCTACTACTTGGACGACCTTAGTTGTTTGATTGACGTATCACTCATGACAAATATAAGAACACCCATGCCTTTATCGAGGATGGAAGAAAGATTGTGTTACAACCCATGACACTAACTCAAGTGAATAAGGCCCATAATCAACTCACTCGAGCTAATAAGAAGAAAGCCTTAGTAATGAGTCGAAGAGAGCTTCGAGCTATTGAGAAGGTCAATGAGCCTATTTTCCTATTGGTTAGAAGATTGTTGGAGGTGAGAGATTTGGAAGGTATTCCTAATGAGATCCAAAGCCTGTTAAATGAGTTTTTCGATCTATTCCTTAAATAATTGCTTAAGGGACTGCCTCCAATCTAAGGCATAGAGCACTATATTGATTTACAGCTAAGCGCTACCTTACCAAACTGACATGCATACAAAATGAACCTTAAGTAAGCTGCTAAGCTAAAAAGACAAGTAGATGAACTCATAGAGCGAGGACATGTAAGGGAGAACATGAGTCTTTACGCAGTACTAGCTCTACTCGTCCCAAAGAAAGATGCTTCATGGCATATGTACATCAATAGCCAAGCAATCAACCAAGTTATTGTGAAATACAAATATCCGATACTAAGGCTCAACGACATATTGAATGAACTCCATGGTGACAAAATGTTTTTAAAGATTGATCTGTGCAATGGCTACTACCAAATTCGCATGAGACCAAGTAACTAGTGGAAGATTGCCTTCAAAACTAGGCATGGTCTCTATAAATGGTTGGTTATGCCGTTCAGACTTACTAATGCGCCGAGTACATTCATAAGGTTAATGAACCATGTGATGTACCCCCTAATCAGAAGATGTATGGTTATATACTTTGATGACATACTGATATACAGTATTGACCTAAACAACCATGTTCAACATCTCCGTGAAGTATTCAACATTCTGCGAATTGAGAAGCTATATGGGAATTTGAAGAAGTGTATGTTTTGCCAGGTTAAAGTGGTTTTCCTAAGGTTTGCGGTTTTAGGGGAAGGAATCCGAGCAAATGAGGAGAAGATCTAAGCTATTTTGGAATGGTCAACACCAAAGAATGTCATTGAAGTCCAAAGCTTCCATGGCCTAGCTTCTTTCTATAGGCGATTTATCAAAAACTTCAGTACCTAGCTACCCCCTTAACCGAGCTGATAAAAAGAGTAAAGGATTTAGATGGAACAATCGAGCTAAGCAGAGCTTTAGAGAAATCAAGGAGAAACTCACCTCCACCCCTGTCCTATCACTATTAGATTTTGATAAACCCTTCGAATTAAAATGTAATGCATCGGGAGTTGGAATTGGCATGTCCTAATGCAAAAGCGAAGACCTATCGCATACTACAATGTGAAGCTTAGTGGTGCTATCCTAAACTATTATGTGTACTAAAAAGAGTTATACTATCTTTACCGAGACTATCTAATAACACTATTTGCTACTACGAAAGTTTATTATTTATACAAACCATGAGTCTTTGAATCATCTTGGAAGTCAAAACAAACTCTTGAAGAGGCAAGCTAAGTGGTTGGAGTTTATGGTAGATTTTTGTGTGTAACCTGGCATAAGAAAGGAAGCACAAATGGGGTCGCCGATGCTCTATCATGTCGGCAAACCTTACAAACAAAATTATTGAAATTCTCACTCATTACTAAGCAGTATGTTCATGATCCTCATTTTGAGACTATCATAGAGAAATGTAAGGATGGAATTGTTGTTAATGGATATTATCTTAAGGATAGTTACCTGTTTAAGGACCGAAGGTTGTGTATACCAAGTTGTTCTACACGTAAACTGTTGGTCAAGGAAGCTTATAGTGATGATTTATCTCGTCATTTTAGAAGAGATTGAAACAACCAGTCTGCTGAAAGAAAACCTTTACTAGCCTGATATGGCTAAGGATGTCCATAAGGTAATACGTAGTTGTAAAGAGTGTAAGTGGGCTAAAGAGAAGAGGGAGCCTCATGAAGAATACATGCCCTTGCCGACGCCAACCTTACCTTAGGCCAACTTCAGCATGGACTTTATCCTAAGGTTACCTTGGACGTCTAGAGGAAAAGATTCTATATTTGTTGTCATAGACCAGTTCAGCAAAATGGTACACTCCATCTCATGTCATCAGACTAACGATGCTTTATTTATTGTTAATTTGTTTTTGTAGGAAGTTTTCCGACTACATGGGATACCGAAAACTATTATCTTAAATTGGGACACAAATTTTTTGAACTATTTTTGGAAGACTCTTTAGAGAAAACTTAGAATTAAACTTGTATTCAACTCCAGTAGCCACCCTCAAATCGATGGCCAGACTGAAGTGGTAAATAGAACGCTAAGCAATCTACTCAGAGCTATCATGGGAAAGAACTTGAGGGATTGAGATCTATGCCTACCAGTTGTGAAGTTCATAAACAACTGGACTATCCATAGTACCATTAAGAAGACCTCATTCGAGGTCGTCTATGGCCTTAATCTTATTATTCCCCTGGATATGATCAACACCTCAGCAGTTGTTGAACAGAGTCAATTCGGAGTTAATCAAGCCTAACAATTGCAAGCGCTACACCAATCTATAATTAGGAAGATCACTAAGTTCAATCAGAAACAACATGAGATTGGTAGCTGAAGCCGCTGAACTGTTACTTTTCAGCCAAGAGACTTAGTATGGACCCACTTCGACTATGAACAATTTCCGTACTTAAGATAGAGCAAACTATCTCCTCAAGCCGATGGTCCATTCAAGGTTTTGAAGAATGTCAACCGCAACGCATACCAGATCGAGTTACCTGATAACTATGGTGTTTCCCCTACTTTCAATGTATCCAATCTAATTCCTCACCAACCAACAGAAGAAGACCTTGTAAGTGCCCTAGAAGAAGGAGCAAAGACCACTCCAGATTTGTGGACAAATCTTTTTAACTCCTAGGCAGATGATAGGAATCAACCCCTTGAACTAATCACCTACAGCCAAGTTAGAGGACTCTAAGAACTCACTTAGAGGATACTAACTCAAAGCCATATCAGAGACAAACATTCTTATCTTGACTTGATCCCCTACCGACTTGATTACCAAACCCTCATGTATGTCAAACCTGCTCTTACCTAGCAACTATGCTTTATCCCAAAAAACAGCTTAAGAATAGCCGAGCCAAGCTCCCGATCCAACCACAAACATCTAACTGCAACTCAAGCTAACTCCTCTTCAAAAGGACTGATTGACCTCCGACTTGACCTAGATTAGGTCGACTCCTAACTGTAAATTCTTCTCTCACTTCCACCCACTTATACCATATTTTTGACATCCAACTAACGTATGACACATGTCTTCTAGCACGACATTCTAGAATGATTTTTTTTATCTTCCATATTAAATATTATTTATCTCTTTTACCCCTTTTTAGTATGTTTTATGTAACCTAATTATAAGAATACTCTTTTATCTTTTTGCATATGTAAAGTAACCTTAGTTGATGGGTATATAAACCCCCACTTACTTGCACATAGACAATCAATCATCAACAAAGAAATTATTCATGTTTCCTTTAAGTAACCTTAGTATTCCCATTATCCTTCAACTCTTATTTATTTCCTTTAATAAGGAGTAGTAGCGAGTGACCCTTTAGTTTGGACCGATAAGTCATATCTGACAGATTGTAGGCCAAATAGGATCGAGTGGTGCATCATATCCATTCGGTAGCTACCCAAACTTTGCTAGCTTTTCTCCTGTTTCTTTTGGTTTGCTTCATTATGGTGTTTCTCCATATGCTCGACCTTAGAGACAAGTCATTCTTTCAATTTCAAATCGTCATCTAAACCATATGCCTCTAGGGTCTCAATGAAATTTAGCAAGTGTTACGCCCCGAAGTCGCAGAATCACAACAGTCCCACCGTATAAACCATTCTATGATAGTAACTAGCCTTACAGTATCTACTATATACATGATCTACACAAGGCGTCGACGACTCCTCGCTTTAAAGTAAACAGTTCAATTAAATGTTTAACTACAATTATGGTAAATATCACAAATTTTTAATAAACATATATAATTATATGTAAAATCCATAGAACTTTCCAGGAAATTCTACATAAGCATAACGGTTCACTAATTTACATAACAACTATCAATCTTTCATCCTTAAACTACAAAGGACAGTCTAGCTACACATCACTACTAAGTAAATTGATCCTCACACTCCTAACTTCAAAAGAACTAACCTCTGGATAATTGTAAGGCAGCATAATACTTGAAGGATTCAGAAATTAGGACCTATAAAAGGATTTATAAAGGTATGAGCAACTATAGCTCAGTAAGTTAAATTGGAGACTCACGAACGTATACAAACACAAACAAGATTATCAAACAGTTATTTTCATGCAATGCAACAATCAAGTGTCATCGCACAACGTAGTCCGGTCCGTTGTGAAATCAGAGAAATTTCACCCACTCTAATCCGAGTTGAGGAGTTTCCATGTTAAGCAGCAGGTCACAACCAAACCCAAGCTTATGTAATGGAAACATCGCTCCTCCCGCGACTACCTTCGAACCATTAACTTTATCGTCGCCGCGACCTCCTCTCCTGTCACTTAGTTCGACTAAGGATGAAGAAGAGACCATTATGCAATCTTGCACTATCCCTTTCAAAGGGGTCGGTATATGATTAGAGAATCCTAATGATCTCCTAACAGGTTGCAATGCATGACATTTTAGGTCATTAGAGTCGAATAACATTAAATTTCATTTAGGGTTTTTAAACAATTTCACACTAATTCAATCATAACACAAAATTAATCATACTGCAAATTTCAGCACGAATTCAGATACGTCAAACGCATGCGTAAACTACTTACAATCACAACCATATATAATCCTAAGTCTCCGTGTACCATAAAAATAGTACTTTAATACAGTAAGTAATAACCCAACTTATTTGAAATTTCTCAATCGCCCAATCACTTAATTGCAAACCGATTCGTCTCTAGGTATCCTATAATACAAATAGGTCTTTTTAGTACTTATACTTTAAGGATTTATATTCTAAGTTATGATTTAACTCATTTTTTCCATGTATACCTATTATGTACTAATGATTCTTTCTACCCTATTTCGGGGTTTGGATCATAAATTAGATTCTAGTTTTGATTCTGAAGTCTTAAATATGCTCAAATCCTAATGTGAAATTAATCACATTAAGCTCAAGTATTCTAATATCCTATTAGGTCTTAATTTAGTATTCTAAACTATTCAGTACACGCTAATCCTAATTGGGGTACCGGATTTATTTCCGATATGAGAAAATCTTACATTTTTTATACAATTACCTAAAATTTAATTTTGTTTCAGATTTAGTATATTTTGATTTTTATTATAATATTATCTAAAAAACCCTAATTTTTCATATTTATTAAATTTTCAATTCCATATATTCATAATTTCCTACAATTACTACCTAATTCCTAAATTAATTACACTTAATACTCCAAAAGCTAGGATTAGGTTTCCACAATAGAGATTAACATCCCTAAACATCTAATTACTATATAAATCAGTAATTAATTATTTAATCACTTAATTAACCAAAAATTACACAATTTTTCCATCATTTTAAGGCTAAAAATTTACTTAAAAATTTTGAAAATTAATTTTAAAAAAATGGCTTCATAGCACTGTTCTATATCACTTAAGCATTCTATAGAAAAATTTGAGCTCCAAACTACACTTCTAAGCTTATTTATTTTTAGTTCTAATCATACTCGGTTTTGCTTAATTTGTTAAGAACCATATATTTTCAGATGTGATTAAACTTAATCGCTATTTTTTCCTAAATCTTCATACAATAAAACCTTAGAATAACAAGTTTCATAATTTTCTAGGCAAAATAACTAATTTTAAGAAATTATACAAAATCAGAGCAGATAAAAGAGTCACTTGGATTGATGCCTTTTAGCCGTCTAACTCCGGTCCAAGTGTGTTGGCCGGCCTAGACGGTGGGTCTGGAGTGGGGTGGTGGTGGTGGCGGCTTAGTCTTAAGTGATGGTGGTGTGTGAGTTTGGCTCACTAGCTTTAACTGCACAGTTTTCCTTTTTTTTTTTTTTCTCTGGTCTTTCTCTTGAATTTCGATGCTCTCTATTTTTCTCTAATTCCTAACTGTCTAAAGAAGCCCTATAAATTTTTTCCTATTTATAGAGCTTTTTGGTAATTAATATTCATTAAATTAGATAAGACATTGTCCAAATTCCTTAGTTTTTGGCTTTTGTGTTGCTTAATTTTGATTAGGCAATTTTTTCTTCACATTCCTAACTTGCCACAACCATATCTACCTCATTCCTGATTTCTCTGATTTTTTCTTAATTAATTAGTAATTTTCCTTAATTATTTAATAAGTTTTTAAATAATTTAAGAAATTCGTGTATTTTTATCTACACGTAAATACATGTAGGGTGCATGTGAACATTCCTAATTATTATTTAGGTCATTCTATAGTTTTTGGTATACATATAATCTATTTCTAGTAATTTATTAGTTATTAGATTACACTTTTCACCATTTTGATAATTAACAATTATTATACTTGAAATTTGAAAATTTTATAGTCTCCTATTTTATTACCTATTTTCTTAAATTCAAGTTTACGGGGTCGTTTTTACTAATTTTTCTATTAATAGTTTATAATTTGGGTTTAATCGGAGCCTTTAACAGATCACCTTAAACTTTGTGTTTTAAGTTCAATCCTACGGTCACTTAGCTTAACTTTAGGGCTTACAACAAGTATTCCTTAGCACTTCCCTTCTTGCTATTGAACAACATGAACTTTAGACTAACATAATCCTTAGGGTGTGACTTTGCAGCAATATACTGGTGATATAGGAGCTTCAATTCCGTTATCTTAATTGTAAACTTTGTTTGTATCTCCCTTAAATACATGTCAAATTCTTCTTTGGTCACAAATGAACCTCTTTGGGTAAATGCTTCCACTCTCACTAACATCATAAGAGTAAGACACATATGTATGAGATTCATAGGTATAGAACTTATAAGTGTAGGATTCATAGGTATTGGTTGCATAAAGTCAATAATTATGACACATGGTATGTGATGGGAATCAAGCTATCGGACCTTTGACTCGCAATTGAGCCCGAGCACTACAGAGGCTAGCACGATAAATCCTTCTATTCTAACCAACCCCTGCCAAGGCCAAGGCCAAGTACTTCCTTATCGAGTCACCCTTCATGCCAAGCTATACGACCATTTTTCTGTAATATGCTGAGTTGATGATTACACTCTAGCACCGAGCCGACCAATTACTCGGCATATTCCTTATCGAGAAGCTAAGAGAAACAGTTCGAACTGACTAAGCCATCCTTACTCAGACAAGCCATCTTTGCTCGGACAAGCCATCTATCCGTACTTTTTGTCCACATCTTCTAACAACCTCGCTAATGTAGCATCGCCACGTGTTCAGTATCATGTGCAAAATCCATTGCACCAATTATTATTATTTTTTTTTTTGTATATTCATTTTTACCCTTTTATATCCTATACATTACTTTCTTAGGAAATGTCCATTTTGTCTTTTCCTTTTTAAGTAAGTTTCTCTAACTTATAGGTATAAATATCCTTGTATTTGTAACAGAGATCAAATCATTCTTAATACACTTTTGAATACTTTTCTTCCTTGTATAAACACTGTTTGTTTACTCTCGACATCACTTTTATCCTTTCCCTTAAGCAAAATTAGGTGCGAGTAACCTCACCGGACCAATTCGTACGTCATATCAAATTGTGCCATGAGTCCTTAGAAGTTCCATTGATGCATCATATTCTCTGGAGCTATTCGTAGGTTTTGCTTACTATTTTATTCCTCATTTTTGCCCTTTTCACAATTTCCCCATTAATCCTTTTTCGAGCTTTCTGCAAGCTCGGAACCATTCACCGATCGGCCTTATCTGTTCTTGGTCATGATTCGTAACATCTTGGTATCAAAGTGGAGGTTTTGTATGAACTGTAGTAGTTCTTCTTGAAGTTTTGTTATACTCTATTTTGTGTATGTGAAGTAGAGAAAATTACTGTGTTCAATTGACTGTTGTGTTATTAATTGTTAAATTCTTGAAGTGTTTGTTTGAGCTTTAAACCTGTGAGGAAAAATGACAAACCCAAGTATAAATGTTAGTATTAGTGATAACAGTGGAGTTGTCCACCATAGATAACAATCTTAAGGAACTCCCAAAAGTACTGACTAAAAGCTTAATGAGGGTGCTAACCTCTTAATAGATCTGACCTGGGTTGTTCGTGCTCTGTCTTACCGACCTACTAAGGCCGTGCAAAGCACTCCATAAGTTGCTTAACCTGTTAAAGGTCAGAACCCAACTTAACCCGTTCAAGGTAAAGGAGTTGGTAGGCGTGTAAGGCAAAGGATAGACTTAAAAGAGCTTGATGAAGAGGAAGAAAAGTATTTTAAGGAAGAGTGTATATGAATCCCCAAAGCATCCGACCATGTGAACCTTCAGATTTCAAGTTTCAATGGATTTGGGAATGTTGATGAGTATCTGGGAATGCTGATGAGTATCTAGGAATGTTGATAAGTATCTGGATTAGGAAGAAAAGGTGGAGCGTGTATTTGATTACCATCAATATGAAGAATATGAGAAAGTGAAAACTGCTGGTGTTGAATTCTACAGGTATGCCACGCTATGGTGGAAAAATTTGCAGATTATGAGAAGACGAGAGGACTACTGAGAGATTAACACTTGGCCCGAGATGAAGAGAGTACTTAGAAACGGGTTCATTTTGGAAACCTATCTCCAAGATACTTTTACTCGACTTCAGGAGCTGAGACAAGGAGGCCAAACTATTGAAGAATATATTCAAGAGTTTCAAATGCTCATGATCCGTTATGAAGTAAAGGAACCACTAGCTCAAACAGTCTTAAGATTCATTACTAGGTTGAGAGGAGACATTCGAGACATTGTGGAACTCCAACGATTCGACACAATAGATGAAACTATTAAGATTACCCAGAGCGTAGAGAGGTAAAGGAGTCGAGTACCGGCGAGGATGCCAACTAGCCGACCTAAACAGACAAGTCACTGAGCTCAGTCAAGTTCAAAGCTAAGCAGAAAAATAAACCTGATGGTGAAGTGCCAACCTAAACTTATGAGAAGGGGTAAGGGTCTAGTAGGAAGATCAGCTAGATTAAGTGCTTTAAGTGTCAAAGGTTCGAACTTATGGCTACTCAGTGCCCGAATTGATGGATAATGGTCATCAAAGGAGACATCCTGAAGTTAGAATTGGAGAGTATGGATAAGGAACCTCAAAAGGAGCAGGTTCCTACCAAGAAAGAAAATGCCGAGAAAGGAAGAGATAGTTGCTGAGAACTTAGACCAATTATTCATAATTATCTGACATACTATGAGTGTGGAACCCTTACGAAAAGAGGAGTAGAGAGAGAATTTATTTCATACAAGCTGCAAGGTAAATGATTAGGTGTATGCCCTCATCGTAGATGGTGGAAGCTGCACCAATGTAGCATCGACAGATCTTATTTCAAAACTAAAATTATCAACTGTTGCACACCTAAAGTAGTACAAGTTGCACTAGTTAAGTGAGAAAGGAGCATTACATGTCATTCGGCAAATACTACTACCAATCACTATTGGGAACTACTTTGACCAAATTCTTTGCAACGTCCTACCCATGTATGCTTCCCACATGCTGCTAGGTAGGCCATGGTTGTTTGATAGGAAGGTCATCCATGACGGCTACAAGAACACATACATGTTTGATAAGGATGACTAAGAGATCATACTAAACCCAATGCTGCCAAGAGAAGTTCACAAGTTACAAATAAAACATGCTCACAAATCGAAGAAGGCACTAATGATCAGTAGAGCCGAGCTCCAAGAAGCCATCAATGCTAATGAGCCGACCGTCTTATTGATTAAGCGACTGTTAGAGATGAGGGAGCGAGATGAGTTACACTAGGAGGTCAAGGAGTTATTAGATGAATATGCCGACCAGTTCTCAGAACAGTTACATGTAGAGTTGCCCTTAACTCAAAGCATAGAGTACTGCATTGACTTAATACCCGACGCTACACTACTAAATAAGCTAGCTTATCAAATGAATCCTAAGCAAGCTTCTAAGCTCCAATGTCAAGTTGATGAGTTGCTAAAGAGAAGCTATGTAAGAGAGAGTCTCAGCCCTTATGCTGTGCCTGTACTTTTAATGCCGAAGAAAGATGGAACCTGGCGAATGTGTATAAATAACAAATCTATAGACAAGATCACGATCAAATACAAGTATCCAATCTCGAGGCTAGAAGACATGTTGGATGAACTCAGTGGAGTTAAGATTTTCAGTAAGATTGATCTTAAGTCTAGCTACCATCAAATCCGCATAAGGCCAGGAGAAGAGTGAAAGATTGCATTCAAGAGTCGATATGGACTTTATGAATGGATGGTCATGCCTTTTGGCTTATTGAAAGCCCTAAGCACTTTCATGAGACTCATAAACCATGTGCTAAAACATCTCATAGGGAAGTGTATCGTCGTATACTTTGACGACATCCTTATCTATAATGCCGACATGCCGAGTTACTATGAACATCTTAAAGCAGTCCTAAATATCCTCCATACCGAGAGACTATTCGACAATTTAAAGAAATGTTGCTTTTCCTAGAAGGAAGTGGTATTCTCGGGCTATATAGTTAGTGGAGGAGGCTTGCGAGTTGATGATGAGAAGATCCAAGCAATTTTCTCTACCCTGGTGTTAGTACTACCTAACTTCGACAAAAACTTTTAGCTGTAATACGACGCATCGGGCATTGGAATAGGCGCTATCTCAATGTAAGAAGGATGACCAATTACCTTCTACAGTGAGAAGCTTCGAGGACCGTAGCCGAACTACTCCATGTACGATAAGGAACTTTTGGCACTAATCCAAGCAATGTAAATATGGCAATATTATTTACTACTAAGAGAATTTGTCATATATACTAATCATGAATCACTGAGGTATCTCCGAAGTCAAAACAAGTTGTCAAAGCAACAAGTGAGATGGGTTGAATTCCTTAAGGGATTCAATTTTGTAATTAAAGTATAAGCCAGGAAAGAGCAATGTAGTTGCTGATGCTCTTTCGAGGAGATACGTGCTTTTATCAAAACTGTAAACTAGGCTGTTTGAGTTTGCAAATATCAAAGAACAGTACTCCGAGAATCCGCACTTTGGACCTATAATTTCGCAATGTGTCGACGGGAGGATAGTGGATGAGTATCATGTGAAGGATGGCTACTTGAGGAAAGGAGGACTTATAAACTGATAAATGCCCAATTCTTTTGGCCGAGAATGAGGAAAGATGTGCACCGGGTTGTTGAAAGTTATGCCGTGTGTAAGAAGGCCAAGTGTCAAGTCAAACAAGGGAAAGTAATGCCCTTACCTATTTCGATAAGGCCGTTGACTGAATTGAGCATGGATTTTGTTCTTGAACTGCCACAAACTGCCTAAGGTAAAGATTCTATAATGGTCTTCATGAATCAGTTTAGTAAGATGGCACACTTCATGCCCTGCACTAAGACTAATGATGCTTCGACTATTGCTTCTCTTTTCTTGTAGGAGATTATACAGATACACGGCGTACCGAGAAATGTAGTCTCCAACAGAGACCTAAAGTTCTTGAGCCATTTCTAGAGAACCTTGTAGCATCGGTTGAAAACTAAATTACTCTTTAGTACCTCATGTCACCTCCAAACTAACAACCAAACAGAGGTGGTTAATCGTACTTTAGGATCATTGCTCCAAGCTACAATAAGCAAGAACTTGGCTGATTGGAACATCTACTTCCCAGTAGTTGAGTTCGCCTATAACCGAATAGTACGTGACACCAATAAGCAGACTCTGTCACGCCCCGAACAAGAAGAGTCATAACAGTCCCGCCGTGTAAACTAATCTAAGATAGAAGCTGACCTCACAGCTGCTATCGTAGACGTAGTTTACACAAGACGCACAACTCAACCAACTTGAAACGTCTGTTCTGACACCTGATATTAACCAAACATGTGGTAGAGCTTTTACAAGTTACTTATTCTATACAATCTACTGTTTAGTAACATAATAGTATTTAAACAAACATTTCACGTCCAAAGGTAAAGTTTATAATCAGAGTTTGTTAAAAACAACGGGTTTTACGGTCTATATACAATAAGTTAAAAAATTAATGGGCTCCCAGGGAATTCCCATTTAATTTTCCTCAAAACTTAAAGACAAAGCCAAAAGCTCAGGTTCAGTTAAATTCTTCGATCCTCACTTTCCCACACAGCAGCACACTAACCTGGGAAATGTGGTACCTAAACATCTTGTCTTCACTCAACACCTGAAAAAGAGTCTGTAGGGATGTGAGCACAACTAGCTCAGTAAGTGGGGCGAAGTCAAAAGAGTACTTTACAATCACAAATAAGGTTAATAATCATGATGAAATACAATGCAATCACTCAAATGAAACATCGCACAGCGTTAATCGGTCCACTATGAGGTTAGAGAAATTTCATCCGCTCCAATCCGGATTGAGGAGTTTCATCGCGACTCAAGTTAGACCAAACCCAGGCTTGTGCAATGGAGAACACCCTCTTCCCATTACTGTCTTCGAACCACGGCCCCCAACCTTGCTACGGCCCCCAACACCTGTCACTTAGTTCGACTAAGGATGAGGAAAGGACCATTTCAACTATCCTCATCGAAGGGAGTCGGTATTTGGCCTAACACTCTTAATCATTTTCCCCTAACGGGTGATTATGCATGTCCAATTACATTTTAGTCGAATAACCGTTAGTGTTAATCAAAGGTGACCAACAAGTTCACACAATATGGAACCCATGCAAATATGCAGAACAACACACCAAGGAGTTGAACTCTTGTCACAACTGAGTATCATTCACATACATAGCATGAGCATAATCATCTAACTACAAACACAACCAGAAGTACTCTTGGGTCTCCGGATACTTTAAACAGCATCCAAACAGCGGTGAAGCCACAACCCCAACTTACTTTTTTAGATGTTCGCTATTGCTGACTTAAATTGTCAACCGTCTTTGTATTGGAAGGTCCTAATTACACAAAAGGCCCAAATTCAGTTTTCGTAATAATTACGAAAACATTAGGGTTTTATCTAAAATGGTTATATATATATATATATATTATTTCCATAATATATCGTCATGTTATCACTATATATCGGATTAAATTATTAATTATTGATACTGTATACCATATATACTATTACGTATTATATATCGTTTCGATCGTATCGAAACGTACTTTTTATTTATTAATTCACGTTTTCATTCCGGTAAGGTTACTGAAATTTGTATGTTCTTGAATATAATATAGTCTTAAGCTAAATTACTTAAGGTTGTCCGATTTCAACAAAATTAGTGTCATTGGGTTCGTATAGACCTAACGACACGTTTTACGAATCATATTTCTAGAGGTGGCTTTTAACGGGTAGTTTAAGTTTTTAATACAATTATACATAATTATATAAAAATGATCGTATTATACGTGATTTACATTATTAAATTATATTTTATCTAATTTGTCCTTATATTGTAACAATATGAGTATTATTCAATTCTATTACACCTAAAGTGTATCCCGATAAAAAATATTTATAAATAAGATAAAAATTTCCATTAATCCCATCTAATCAGTAATCCTTTATATAGCTTTTGGTTAATTCGTTTTAGTCTATTAATATTACAAATACACCCCAACTTGTAATTTAGGCTATTTTACTTAATAAATTCGTAATAAATAGTTCGGGTTACCACATAATTCCCCGAAAATTTCTGTAGGATTCTAAAAATATAGGAAATTCAGTTATCACTTGGTTTTAAGTTTCCGACCTATTGTCTATATTTTCATATTAACAATTTTATCCCTAAATTATCCAATTATAATTCTTTTAGCACCAAATTAATTTCAATCTGACTCAATACTATTATTATTTATTATAGATCAGTACATGTCCATTTCATCAATTAATTTCATAATTTCCTATTAAATTCATAATTTCAGCCTATTTTCGAGCTAATTTCAGGCCTAAAAATGCAATAAATATTAAAATTATTCAAATAAAACTTTAGGCTACATAGCAATTACCTATATATCATACACATCCTACACAAAAATTTTCAACGAGAAACAACATCATATAGTACATTTATTTCATAAATATAAATTCGTGTGAATTATAGATTTCTTAATAAAGTATATTAAATATTACGAATTTTTCAAAAATAAAAATATCACATGAAAGCATGTCTAAAATAACATAAGTGTAATTTTTTTCATAATTTTCTGGGCAGATTTACTATTTTTTAGAAATTATTGAAAAACAGGGCAGAAATTTGACCTTGGCGTTCTTGGGTGCTCCGGTGGCCGGCGGCGGCTGGGCGGTTGTCGAAAGGCCTGCGCGGTGGGTGGACCGTGTGGGGTTGGCTGGGTTTCACAGCAGAACTACTCTAGGTTAGGGTTCCACACTTTCACTAATTTTTTCTGTTTTTTCCAAATTTTTTTTTTCCACGATTTTTTTTCAAATTTTCTTTCTATTGTTTTTGGTTCCAAACTGCTAAATGTTGTCATTCTGCTGCTAGGATAGTTTTTATACAATTCTTTCACCGCCTATGGATTTTTCTTTATTTTTTTTTCTTTTGTTTTTTTTCTACTTTATTAAGCATGTAGTGTCATTTTGTTATAAATCCACTTTTGAATCAGCAATCTCCTTTTCCATTCTCCTGCCACGCATCTTGTCCAGCAATCTCCAATGTTATTTGATTAATTTTTCTTTTTCTTTTATTAAATAATTACTTAAATATAGATATTATATGTTAGAATTAGTTATTTAATTAATATACAAGTTTATACCCTATGTAAATAACATGTGAAATATATAACTTTACTCATATAATTAAGTTTCTAGTATATCTTTTATTTTTAGGATACATTCTAAAGTTAATTTCATGAATTCAACACAATAAATATATAATTACACAATTTTGGGTTAATTTACGAGTATAATTATTAATTATACCGGGTATACTCAAAAAATTACGTGTATTTTTATATAGTAAATTATACTACATTATCTCATTTTATAGTTTAATTAACTTATCTCTAAGTTCTCGTTACAATCTAAATTCAATTTTAGGAGTTCCAAACATTTTAATGTTTTATTAAATATTCCAATTTCTAAGGGCAAAATTGGGATTTCGGGTCATTATTACTAAAATCTAACTTCACTGTAATATCTCGACTAACTTTTTCATTCTAGTCACAAAGTTTGGGCTCAATTGGATAAGTTATCCTAAAAGCCCTAAATTTGAGCTCGGTTGTCCTAAACTCAATTTTTGGAGCTTACAGACTCCCTTCGAGGTAATCTATTGATTCAATCCCAAGTTACCCCTCGACCACATCCTCGTACCAATACCCATGCAAGAAGACCCTAACATAACTACCATAGCACAATCTCTTTAGCACATCTATGATAAGGTCACTCAACACATCAACTAAGCTGCTAAAAGAATGCGAGAAAAGACCAAGGGTAAAACATCTAAACGATTTTAACCAGCAGACTTGGTATGGTTACACCTCAACAAGGAGTGGTTCCTGAACAAAATGAGGAACAAATTATCTGCAAGAATAGAATAACCTTTCAAAATCCTCTAAAAGATCAATGACAATGCCTACAGGTTAGAGTTACCTAAGGACTATAGGGTTTCTGATGCCTTCAACATTGTCAACCTCAGTCTATATCACCCTGGCAAAGAACTGAGCGAACACTATTTGAATTTGATCCCAAATACAAAATAACTCAAAGGGAATTATGGGTATCAAGCTACCGGACCTCTAACCCGTAACCAAGCTTGAAGATTAGGGGGGCTAGCATGACTGCCCATTTTTCTATAGTATGCCAAGTTAATGATTACTCTCTAGCGTCGAGTCAACTAATTACTTAACATATTCCTTGCCAAGAAGTTAAGAGAGAGAGTCTTGACTAATTAAGCCATCCCTACTTGAACAAACCATCTGTCCGTACTTTTTGTCTGCATCTTCTAATGACCTCGCCAATGTAGCATCACCACATGTACAGTATTATGTGTAGAATCCATTACACCAATGATTGTTATTCTTATATATTCATTTTTACCCTTTTGTATGTTATACATTACTTTCTTAAAAAATGCCCCTTTCATCTTTTCTTTTTTAAGCAAGTTACCCTAACCTATGGGTATAAATATCCTTATACTTATAATAGAGATCAGATCATTCTTAATACACATTTGAGTACTTTTCTTCCTTATGTAAATACTATTTATTTACTTTCAGCATCACTCTTATCCTTTCCCTTAAACAAGGGTAGGAGCAAGTAACCTCACAGGATCGATTCGTAAGTCATATCAAATTGTACCATGAGTCCTTGAAAGTTTCATTAATGCGGCATATTCTTTAGAGCTGTTCGTAGGTTTTGCTTACTATTTCATTCCTCATTTTTTCCCTTTTCATAGTTTCCCCATTAATCCTTTTTCAAGCTTTCTACAAGCTTGGACTCATCTGGCGACTGGCCTTATCTGTTCTTGGTTACGGTTCGCAATAGTATGTCACATGAGGATGATGAGCCTCTAATATGGACTCCTTGATTCCTTACTTCAGGCATTGCGTCTTGCTTAGTTGTAGATTCCATTGTAGGAAGTTGCTCCTCAACTTTAGGAGCAACTTACTCATTGACAACAAAAGGGTTAAGTGGGGTATGTTGTTGCACTACATTGGAAGGATTCAAGTAGTTGCTTCTTGTTGTGCAACAATAAAGGCAACTAAAGCAAGCATACATTAGGCAAATATCACCATGAGTTCACTTAGGTTGAGATTAGTCTCTCACAACTCATGTGTTAATTGTGCATTGTCAAAGATACCTTCTTGTGTGTCATCTCCTAGATTAGCATCTCTAGTTGGAGGTAGATTTCAGTCATTAAACATGACAGGAACATCTTACTCTTAAATAATCCCATCAACAAGATTAGCTTGTCTTCATCTTGGAGGTAAGATGATGTGAGTTTCAAGTCTTCCCTCCCTAGTAGAGTCACCAAAAAAATATAGGGTTAAGGGTTCAAATGTGAAGGTCACGTACATATTGTTTGTGAAGCCACACTATACATAACTAGAGAAATGACTTAAGTGACTCGTGTAGGATGATCAAGAGAGAAGTGTAAAATGAAGAAGTAGGTGATCTCAATAAGACTCTAACACTTTAGAAACAAGTGGAGGAGCTCAAAGGCTTCAAACTCCACTAATTATGAAGAATAAGGTAGTGTTTCTTGAGATGTTTAAATGTTCAATCTTTTACGACGAGAATCCGGTAAAGTAACAATCTTAGTGCTAATTCTCTCCTGTCCAAATAAGGAAGGGAAGGGAGTATTTATAGAGAATAGCCCTTAATCTCATCTATTAGGTTGTAATGACGATCAAGGGTTAGAATCAATCCCTTCCTTTTAATGGACTTAAGATGAGCCTCCTTTATGAGCATAAGCCTAAATGCCTTATTTTATTAGTATGAGTTAAGTTGAGAAAGGTTACATCAGACAAAATAATCCAACAAGCCCTACTCCAAGCCCATCATACCTAAACTCCCTTGATTATACTGATAATTTATAGATTTGGCTCCTTGGGCCCTGTCATCTTAGCTCGAGAAATCAAATCCATTTAATAAATGGGCTTGAATTCCAATATTGAATTTAGCTCTCTACAACTAACAATTACACTTGGAACGTTTTCTAAAACTTTATGGGACTAAAAAAATTCTTTTAAAAGATAATGATTATTAGTGCTTAATACATTTCATAAGAGGTTAAAGGATAAACTTTTAAATTTTCATTATAGCATATATACTAATTGAAATTTAACTAGCAATTTATAGAAAAAAAAATAAAATTAATGTATAAAACTTATATGGATTTTTTTTTTCAACAAAAATATATTAGAAAAAATATGTAAACATGAAATTGCATGTAGTGTAAAAAAAGCAAGTAGACATAAATACAAGTTTCCTCAATTTCTTTTTATGATAACTTCATTAATTTGTTTTATTAGTAATGCTAAAAAATATCATTTTGAATATAAGTTATTACACAATCAATTGTTTAACAATCCACATTCATTTTTATAATACTAATTATAAAATAAATATTTCTAAAGTAAGTCATAATTGGCACTATATACTAATAATTTATGCCATAAGATTGAAACAATTATAATATTGGAAAAGTAATTATTATTTATGGTGACTATTAATAAAAAAAAGTACAATTTAATAGAATCTATTTAGTTAAATATAATTTTGTAATGAATGAATTTCATACTATCAATTATTATGGAAAAAAAAATAGGTTGGAAAAAAAAAAGAAAAAAAGAAATTTCATTTAAGTAATAAATGTATCTTGAAAAAATAAAATAACTCCTATGAAATTTGAAGCCAAGATCACTTGTTTATAAAGCATGCATTTAATCACTAAATCACACTTAACATTATGTTATCATTTAATTTCTAAAATATATATAATAGATATCTTTTCTTTTTTAAAAAAACTTCTAAAAAGTTAACTCTTACCCATCCATGCTTCTTCCCCTTCTCTTCTTCCTATCCTTAAACTTGTCTTTCTTACTTTTCTTTTTCTTCATCACAATTTTCCTCCATTTCTTTTCTTTGAAGACTTTCTAGAGCCTTTTGTCCCCTTTCCTTTACTATTTCTCTAGTAGTTATTATTATTATTATTACTTTAAGCTAAATAATGAAGGCAATGTACAAAGGTGAGGGAAGTGAAGGAGCTTAAATAAAAAAGATGTATCTCTTTTGGATTGGATTAAGTTTTGGCTTTTTGCTTTATGTCTCTATTCTATCTCCTTTATGAGATTTTCTTCTATTATAATGTTGATTTTTCATTTAAGATATAGAATTTGTGTTATTAAATGGATGTTTCTGAGCTTGATTATAAAAGAGATGTGTCCGTTTTGAATCGAGTTTCTAAACTTCTATCATTTTAATTAGTTTGTTAATAATTTGTACATTATATATCAAGTTGTTCTTGAGCTTTTCAACTAAAATGATTTTATTAATGGTTAAAATAATTGACGTAATCAAATATAGATTATAAGTATTCTAATGTGGTTTAAGGGGGCTTAAATTATTTACTTCCTAGTTTTTTTCCCTTTTTTTAGTGAATAATGGATAATATTAACTAGAATTAAAGAACATGAGTCTAGTAATAGAAAATGGTATGAAACCCTCATTTTTTTTTAAATTCTTAAATTTTTTACTTTTAAAAAATTTTCTTTGTTTTAGTTTGAACTTTGTAATGATCACATAAAAATTAGACAAAGTGGTAAGATAAAATTTGTTCCTCAAGGTAAAATTTATAAAATATTTATTTTTGTTTATAAACATAAATTTATCAAAATTTGGAATTTGATAAAAATACACTATTTGAGTGTGATATTTGATAGTTATGAATAAAAATATACCCAAAGGGTGTCGTAACACGCTAAAAGCACATTGTAACTAGTAGGTTTAAACATTTATATTGTTATAGTTACTAGATATAAGTAAAATTACCCCTAAAATATTACATATCTTAATTTGATATGACGGAATTATAACTTGTTGGACTAAGGGGATAAGAAAGTAGATTGAAGCAAGGCTAGAGAAGTTACAATATAAGTAATACTCCTAGATAAAATAAACATAAGACACCTAGCAAACTAAGATGAAGAATATTCAAGCTTAGGATATCTAAAGTACTTACCTAGCAACTATCGATTAAACCAACCCTAGTTATAGGAATACTTGGAACAAACTTACACTAAGTTGACATAAGTAAGGGACACCTAACAATCATAGTATATTTTTCGTAAATTGAGAAAGTCACAATAAGACATAGGGGAAGTCTACCTTTATTAAACCAACAATGAGTTATATGAAACCCATAAGAACCATATAGAAGCAGTACATATAAGAATGAAGAACAATATCAAGGGAAAAGTCATAAAATAAACTCAAAATTCCCAAAAAGGTGAGAGTAAGGCAGCTTATATAGTAAACCTTACATTGAAAATCACTTATAACCCTTCTCCTTATATGTAATAAAGAGGGAATATAATAATTATTCACTTACAACTTTCTATTACCTTATTTACTTAAAAAAATAAACAAGGGATTTTAATCTTTATGGGCTTTTCTATTCCCACTTCATTGGAAATTCCATTTACAAAGGGAATAAGTGTTCAAATAGTATAACTATTGTACCCTTATTAATATTATAATTAAATAACTTTTGATTATTTTTCAAAATAATTAAATGGCATAGCTGATGTACCTATTGTATTTTCTAACTTGTGCTTCTCAGCAACTTCTAGCATTGGGTGTAAGGAGCAAACTAGTATTTTTAGTTATATTCTCAACTCCATACTACAACTAATAAGGTAAATAACATTAAAATGGGTATCCTTATAATAAAAGTTTATACGAAGTAAATAGTGGAATGCAAATTTCTAGCCTACTCCTCCTAATGATAGTCTTTTCAAAGCATAACTTTTCTATTCCCTTATAAAAAGGTAAACAAGTCATTGTTGAAATCTTAAGTATATTATGAGGCAAAGTTTATGCTATTACTTAGGGTCTTATTCATGTGGCTCCAAAAGGAGTCTAATACTAAGGGTTCATGAATTGTTTTTTGATTTAGGAATTACTGAAGGATCTAACCCTTAATCGGAATTAAGGAAGGATTTATATCTTTAACTTCATGTTAATTAATGGAAGATCACATGAAATGTTGTATCATATATGGTTGTTTATGCATAGCATATGAATGACAATTTGCTTAATCTTGTGTGTATATGTAGCCATAGGAGACAACATTCTTCTCACTAAGCTATAGAATTGCTCACACCTCTATGGATTCATTCATATTGAAAGCCTGTTCTACCACAACATTGCTAAGAGAGTCAATTCAATGTGTTCCTTTGATTGTTACGTTAAGCTTAGTTTTTTTTATCTCATGAGCAGTGTTAGATGGATACCCAATTGAATTTTCCTTTAACTTATGTAATATTTTGCTATTATGAGTTCAATTTGTTGATATAATGGTTTGTAATCTAGACACTTTATGAATAGTTTACGAGATTTAGGATATCTAGAGTCGTTTCTCCCTTCATGAATGGTTTATGAGATTTAAGATACTTTAGAGTTGTCTCTCCCTTCATGAATAGAGTCATCTCTCCCTAAAAATACTTATGACAAGTTGAAATAACTAGGGTATCTTGTGAGAAATGATAAATCTTTTTTTTTTTTAATTGTAGAGTCATTTGTCGTTTTAACTTTTTTGAAATCATTAAAATTTTTTTACTAAAATTTTTTATCACTATAATAGACATTTATCAAATTGATATTTGTATTCACTAGTATAAGATAGAAACATCATTAAATATAATTGATGAACTTTTTTTGGGTGGTACTACATTTAAGTTGCTAATATGTGACTTAACATAAAGTCTCAACAAAGATGTTTCTTTTTTTATAACACTATTAGAAAATATATTGGTATAAAAAAGATGATAAGTATAAATGCATTACTAGAAAGTACATAGTGTGATCGTAAAAGAATAAAAAATGCGTTCAATTTTTTTATAAAACTTATTTTGAATCACTAGTATACAACTTATGTTTATCTAACTTCTACTTTTCCTACTCGGTTTGAAAGTGTAGATAATTCAAACAAAAAAGTTAAGAAAAAAATAATTCTCACTCAAATAAAAAGAAGGTAAAATACATAGGATCCTAATAAAAAAATAAATAAAGTGCGAATAACACAAATTATTAGGGGAAAAAAAATTGTAACAAAAGATGAATTCTTTTTCCTAAGACAAATACTAGGATAAAACAGCTTGACTTTTTTTCGTTTGCATCATTCCCCATACCACGGATCCCTAAATCCCAACCCCATCTGACTGACAGCTAACCAGGAAATTTCTGACTTCACACATCCAATAAACCAGAACCAAATTAAAGTTCACAACGTAGTCTCAACTCTCAACATGGGAGTAAGCAACAAGATAACAGCGGTCCTAAACTTCATCGCCTTCCTATGCTCAATAGTCATAATCTCCGCCGGAATCTGGCTAGCCTCCAAGCCAGACAACCAATGCACCCACTACTTGCGGTGGCCGGTGGTCATCCTCGGGACGCTCCTCCTCCTGGTATCCCTAGCCGGCTTCGTCGGGGCGTATTGGAACAAGCAGCGGCTACTAATCTTCTTCCTCTTCTGCATGGCTCTGCTCATCTTCCTAACTCTGATCCTACTAGTTATTGCATTCGTGGTGACTAGGGATGATGGAAGTTACGGTGTTCCAGGAAGGGGGTACAAGGAATACAGGCTTGAGGGGTTCTCTTCTTGGTTGAGAAACCATGTGGTCGGTTCTGGGAATTGGGTTAAGATTAGAAGTTGTCTTGAAGAGAGCGATGTTTGTACGGATTTGAATGGACAGTATGGTAGTGCTGATCAGTTTTATGCCGCACATCTCTCTCCTTTACAGGTATGTCGTCTTCTTCCTGTGTTGTTCGAGCTCTTCACCTTTTCTTGCCATACTTGTGTTAAATTTTTTGCTGATCATGAAAATTTGAAATTTAGGAATTGAGTGGTTTTATATTTTGGTTTTGGTTTTGGTTTCTGGGTAATTTAGTAATTTACTAAATTTTAGGTTTAATTTTAAGCAGTGTCTCTGGATAGAACAAATAGTAATCACCATTATGTTCTGTTCTTTTGCTATATTATTGCTTAAATTTGTTTACCTTTTTGGGCTTATTTTGTCGAAAATTGAGCCAAATTAGGGTTTTAGTGTAGTAATTTTGATTTTCTTTTTTTTGGGGTCCAAATTATTGCTCTACCATAAGCAGTAAGGAAATCGTATTTATTCTGTGGTGTGAAATGGAATTTTGTGAAATGTGGCAACGTGTGAATGTGGCTAGAGGTTCCAATAATAATAGTCGACGCGTTGGACTTCACTAGGTTTCATAATGGATTAGAACTTTTGTCCAGGTAAACGGAAAATAAATTAGGGTTTTTGTGATGAATATCTTGTAAATTGATTCATTACTTTGCTGACTGGTCTTTCATTATTTTGTTTTTCCTTGTTTTTTTCCCCTAAGGGAATAATCGATACCTTTAGCGCACAAGTTAAGATGTTTAAAAGATTCTCATTTTCAAAGTTTAAAAAGTGATTATATACTTTACGGCAAAAGAACGTATAGGTGCTTGGAATTTTGTTTTTACCTCAATAACATTATATATTATAGGAGAATTCAAATTCTATTGGATGCTATTAGAGGTTATAATTATTTAGGCTTTAAACTTTTTCTAAAGCTTCCTACTTTAAGAATCTATACCTTAACTTTTTCACTTTATTCTATTATATTTATAATAAATCAACGGAATAAAATTTATCCATTTGAAAAGGTGGAAAATTATTCTTGTCAATTTAATACCCCTATTCCTGACCAATTTAGTTTCAATATTATTAACGAATATGTGCTCCATATCTAAAATATCTTCATTTTCATATGGCATTTGTTCGTATTACATGCATCATATATTCCACGGGAAAATCAACCATAATACATGAAAACGTGATTCACATTTTCTAAATCAATAACCATACCATACCTCTATTACAATTCTCAAAATAGATATCATTTAATGATCATACGACAGATTATATCATGTTGGATATGTAAAATGGAATAAAATAAGAATAGAATTATAATTCTTAAGAAATATTAATAAAGAAATAATAATTATTCCTTATAGTTCTTTTGAGGTTTTATGAATAGATATAGAAATACATATCGAAACTTTATGAATAGATATAGAAATACATATCGAAACAAATCAAAGAATGGTTATTGTAATTATAGTATATATACATTAATGAATTATTTCATGCAGCATCTTAGAATAAAGAAATATATGCAAACTACTCATTTTTAAGACTTATTTTAGATAGTTATTAAAGGTTTTCCTTAAGCTTTCTAACTAGTAAGAGAAAAATAATCGCAAATCAAATCTTCAAATAAGAGAAAAAAATATTTGACACGCTATATCATTTGATACTATAAAAAGATAACGAATACTTATATAAGTTACAATTTCGTTTTAATTTACATTTTCTCAATTTTTATTAATTTACTCTTTTAAATTTGTCACATGTAATGAATTATAGGGAAGAAGATGGCACTATAATAAGTTAGGTACTTCAAAAGTCTAAATAATCCCCATTATTAATTTGTAAATTGATTTAACTTGTGAAGATGGAAATGAATTCTTTTTATCATATGAAACTAAATGACACACACCCGGGCCCTCGTTTGGTATGAATGTGGTGTTGAATTCAATTATCATGACACCTTTTCCAAAATGAGGACCACAAAGCATTCATACGAAAGGACAGTACACCAACCTCTTCCTAAGTAATCTACTCACAGTTTTGGAGCTAGAGAATCATCTTACATGCTCTGTTATATTGTACGGACAAACTAAATAGGAAAAACTTATGGTAGTGTTTGGTTGATATACTAGTTAGGATAAGAAATATACGACAGTATACTATAAGGAATTCAAGATAATATTATTATATTGCATTTTGTGTGTGCAGTATTAGACCCAAATTTTAGTGAGTGAAACATAAAAAAAAAAAAAAATCAATTACTCATAATATAAATTATAATAAAGTTTAGTATCATGATTTAGGAACTTTATTGTGATTTAGGAATTTGGTATGGGGTTATTTTGAAATTTTAAAGATATATTCATTTTGCATCATGTGAAATATATTTTTATATCATCAAATATATGGTAAACTTTTTTTCGGTAATCTAGGAAAAATTTGGCCCAAAATCATAACCAAACTGAGAAAAAAAGTTTAGTCCAGTTTATATGTCTAATTTCTATATGAAGTGATCTAGATTTATATTAAAATTCAGTTAAAGGCCTTATATTTTAAGTGAGCCATTTTAATCCTTAATGTTGTGTCCTCACACTATCAAGTCTCTTATTACGATTATCCTTCACCGCTTTGAAGCTGACTCAACATCCATAGGCATAGTCGTCAATAAATGTAGGACTTAACACGAAAATGTTTAATAACCGATGATAAACCTAATCACCTCAAGGTTTATGAGTAGTTATTTCTACCATGCCGGCTGAGCAAGTCAATGTTATGGATGCTTCATCAAGATATTGTAAAGCTTCACCTTATCCAAAAATATATTGTAAGGCTTTAAAGAAAATGTAGTCATGGAGGGACAATTTGATGCAATGTCATACATTTTCATGTCTTGAACGATTGAGTTAAAATATAAAGAACTTACTTGAATTTTGACAACAATAGAAAGGACTTCCAATTTACTCATCCTCAAAAAGGATTAGTCAAAAATATGAAATCAATGAGGCTATCAAACCTTCCTCAATTTTATGTTTGCATAAATTTAATGTTGGATTTTTCTAGTTATAATAATTGTCTACTAGGCATGTCAATTTATCTTCTAGCTAGACAAGAAAAAAACAAAAAAAAAAATTGTAGTTACCTGGCTTGAACCTATAAAACAAAAAGACATGATCCGGTCTGGTTAGGCTCAAGCCGGCCGAAGTCCTATGATTACAAAGAAGTCTATATATATATATATATATATATTTTTTCCTTGCATGTGTTATTATTTCATTCTAATAATGTTATTCTAGTTATATCCATACCGTTTGGGCATTTATTCAAGTCAATTTATGTTTTCCTATGCCATTTACACATGTAAAGTTAACATTGTACCATATTTACAGTCTGGATGTTGCAAACCACCAACAGCGTGTGGATACACCTATGTGAACCCAACCTACTGGCTAAACCCAGTGAACCCAACAGCAGACGCTGACTGCTCCTTGTGGAACAATGATCCGACCCAACTTTGCTATAACTGCAGTGCTTGCAAAGCTGGGTTGCTTGGTAACCTTAGAAAAGAATGGAGAAAAGCTAACCTTATCCTCATTGTGGCATTGGTTATCCTCATCTGGGTCTACATTATTGGGTGCAGTGCCTTCAAGAATGCCCAAACGGAAGAGCTCTTCCAAAGGTACAAAGAGGGCTGGGTTTAATTCTGCTTCTGTTTCCAAACATGGCCCAATTGTTGTAGTCCGGTGTGGTTTCTTTTCCTTTTCTTTTTTAACTTTTATTTTTTTCTTTAATGTATATATTTAATATTCCTAGTTTGTATATTTGCAAGAAAGGTATGTATTTATGAAAAGAGGGGACAATTGAAGATGCTTCAGATAGGTCTTCTTTGTTTTTTTTTTTTTTTTTTTTTTCCGCTTTTCTGAAATTCTGTAGAGCTTTTGAGCAAGAATAAGAAAATAAGTTCTAGTAATTTTCTGAAATTCCTAGTAATTTTGTTTCATGTGAAAATCTAATTGCACAAAATCATAAGTACCCTTCATTAATCCATTCATATTTCCCTTTTATTTATTTATTTTTTTTAAAGAATGTATTTGAGTAATTCTTTATGGTGGTTTTTAAAAGGCTATACATCTCTAACTAGAGTCTGCTTAAAATAAAAATAAACTAAGATACTATAGAATTAATAAAACAAATCCTAATGATATTTGATTTTTAGCTTCTAGATGAATTATCATCATTATTTAAACAAATATTAACTTAATTAATGATTTCATATAGAGCACTTGATCGAATTAAAGCCACAAGATTTCTAGGATACAGTTGTCATGAATCTTTAAGCGAAACAATCTTAATGTAACATAGTAATAAGCGGATGCCACGATGAAGAAATAGTTGTATAGTAAGCAACGATAAGTATAAATAATTATCGTATAAGTATCGTTGTAGTCTGAAATCAAAAGATATGAATATCCCATTCAAAGTTTCTCATTTAAGGTAAAGTATAAATGACTAACTATGTAATGTATATATTAATGATTAAATAAATATATGGGACAGCAAATTTTCGTCCTTAATAAATTAATTTCATTTGAGGAATAATACACCTCGATGGATTGGATTAAATTGATACGAAGATATGTATAAATTAGTCTTTAGCCCAAAACATTCACCCATCTGAGAATTGTTTCTATCTTAGCCTCGTGGGATGTACACTTTTCCCTAATATTGGCAATGGATTGGATGATTTCTGTATATATATGTTTATCGAATTTCTTTATCGCCATCGTCCACTTGATATTATTCTATTAGCTTATTTGACCTTAGTCAAATATAGGAGCTCCATGTACTTTATCAATGTGCACGATTGGTCCCAGACAAATGGAATTGAGTATACATATCATTGCGCCCAATATCTTATGTTACGATTAACATGAAAGTTCATGTTGTGACTGTTGCTATATATGCATTTTGACAATATTTATGATGTAAATGCATAAACTTACACTTATTGTCATAACTCAGGATTATGAAAGTGACCAAGTCAAGATAATTGAATTGTTGTGCATAAAATAGTTATCTATTTAGGACATCAACGGAATATCCCTTATGAACGGTGAATGGTTGACATTTATTGGCTAGTGGACCTAAAGGGTTTTTTAAAAGGAAAATCAAACTTCCAAGATCAATAATCATGATAGAAGAATATTAAAGTTCTTTAAATCAACTATGTATCTACGACGACTTACGAATTCAATTGAGATTTCTTAATTTCTTACTGATGATATAAGCGGCATTTATTTATCACAGTATCTATAGTATTTCTAGAGGTATACTGCAGTATACGTTTTAGTTAAATTTCTTAGAGCATTTATGTTATTGCAGTAATTTCTCTCCGTTCGCAAGCTTTATTTATCACGTGTTTAACATGTGAAACTCTTTGAATAAACTGAGTCAGTCAATTTCCTTTTTTTTTTTTTTTTTTTTTTTTTTTTCCAACAGTCAATTTTCACTTGGGTGTTCTGAACCTTGACTTTATACTTCTTGAAGAAAAATCCGCTGCCATTGCAGAATTAAGCAATGAGGAAGAGAAATCTAAATTTAGAGCTTAGGAATGGTCCAACAGATTGAACCTTATGTTCAAGTGAATGATAATTACCAGCAACATCAAGATTACTATTACCTGGATAGAAAGCGTAAAGCAATGTATGAATTTTGTAGCAGAATGTTTTCATTCTGTTGATAAGTCTGCTGGTAGTAAATTAATGGCACAAGTGAGACCTCGTAACTTAGCAATTGCAGTGTTAACACCTAGAATTTAAGTCATATATAAAAGTCCTGCATGTAAGCTCGAAATTTATAACAAGTTATGAATGGTTATTAGAACCTAAGGGTCTAGATTTTGGCAAATGAAATAATAATAATAATAATAATACAATTATAATAAATGTGAGCGGCCGCACTTTTGCAAATGGGCTCCATGCGGTTAGTTTATGGTATACACAAAAGTAGTTGTGTCGATTTCAAAAATGTAATAATAAAATAACAATATAATTAAAATGTTAATTTTAGAAATATTAATTATTATTTATCAAAAATGTACAAATCGAACTTTGATAAATGCCAAGCTTTTAGAGAGATATTATTCAAGTGATAAATTAAATAAGACATAAACTAATGTCTAGGAGTTACGAAAATGAGCTAAATATACTGGTCTAAGACGTGTACCCATAATTAACTATAAACCATTACACATATATATAATATGCTAACTAAATTATCCAAAAATTAATAAAATAAAATTGCTAGGCTTGGTAGGAATAACTTCCTACGTAAGTTTTCGGCGTGGCAAGCTGAGGATAACATATGCATGTGAGAGGGATCGACACATAATTACTCAAAAATTTGAAAAAAACACTACATTTTGGGCACTTGCAAATTTTATAACCCAGCCAGGCCTTGCCTATAAATTTGAAAGACCACTTCCATAAGTCATTTTGGTCAGTTTAGCTCCTAGAAAAAGTTGAGTGACATGAGAAAAAAAAAAATAAAGGAAAAATTAGAGGAAAATTTACAAAAATATAGTGCAAATGTAAGCTTTAGAGGGTTCCAGGGTTTAAGAGCAACCTAGAAACACCGGTCGGTGTCCTAACTGACTCCGAATTCCTATTAATTACTTAAAATACTAAACATAATCCTAAAATTTTGGGAAAATTTTTTCCTAACTAGTTTTGTGAGTTTTACAAGAAAAGTTATTATTTTAATGAAATTAAATTACCTACTATATTATTCTTAAGAAATGACTAACTTGAAAATATTTTCAATATTGATTTCAAAACACACAAAATGATATAGTTTTGATTTTGAAACTTTTTCAAAAGCTACTTAGAATATAAAGTTTAATGCTATGTAAAAATTTTTGTTAAAATTAATTTTCAAAATTCTATAATTTTTCCTGGCCCTAAAAAATGATTGTTTTAGCCTATATTGAATATGTATTTTATTTTTCCTAAAGAAGTTGTGTTAATTCTAGTTTGTTTAGGATTCATAATTATCAAAACAATTATACCTATATGATTATACAAGTTTATGATTTTATAAAGCACTTTCGAGTTAACTTATGTATAGAATCATTTTATATTAAAACTCACATTTTTAACTGAGTTTATATGTTAAACTTAGTAAAATCTTACGTTTTTAATTGAATTTACCAATTTTACATATCTAAGTTAAATGAATTAAGAAATAAAAAAATACAACTAGGTTTCTAGAAGCCATCAACCATTATGGCAATTACATCAAATTTCCTATTCTATTCCAATTTTCTTCCCTTTTCTCTCTCTTAATCTCTATTCAATGTCCACAGTCTTCATTTAGATTCCAACTCCAATAGTAAAGTTTATAGGAAAAACTAAATATTTCAATTTATACCATCAATAACTTAAAATAAGTTAAAAGATATGATTCTCTTTAATTCGTTACTTTTTATAGGAATAAATAATGGAAAAAAGTTTAATTTTGACTCTAATTCTTCTTTATCTGTACATGTTAGATTATAAATTAAAAAATTTTTAAAGAAAAAGGAATTTAAATTTCTTTTTTTCTTTATTTCCATTATGTATCTAAAGTTTTAATAACTACTATAAGCATATCTATATTTATTAAAAGTTATTTTAGCTAGGTTGTAGAAATTCACAATTCCACATTTCAATTTTACGTTTCGATTTCATACTCCTTTAAGTAATTTTAGGTAGAATCACTAGTTTAATAACTTTATTAGAGTTTCAACATATTTTTTTGCTAAACTAAAGTGTTTCTACAATAAAACTTTTATAAGTTGAAGTAATGATTTTGCAAAAAAAAAAAAAGAATTACAAGTTTTGAAAGGAAATCATAATTTTAACAATATGTGTTTTTGGACAGAAATGGTAAGTTGATGGGTTTTTTCTTGGTAATGGTAAGTTGATGGGTTTTTCCTTGTTTTCTTACCAAGAATAGTTAACTAAATTGCATATTAAACTATTTTAGCTACTAATTATAACTACAAGTTAAAGTAGATTGAGAAGAACTTAGTTGGAAATGAGAAATAAGCTGAGCAGAGCGTGACTTAGAACTTGCATTATGTAAATACCCTCATCTTATGCTTACTTAGAGGTTAGCTTAGAAGGTTCCTATAAGTGAAATTCTAATTAAACAGAAAGTCAGAAGTTAGGTCGGAATGTGTATTACCAAAATGCTTCAAACCTTAGCATGACTCTAAACCTGACTTAGAGAGTGTTTCAACTATACGTGTTCAACGGGCCAAACCTGCCCTAAAATGGCCTTGAACCACTTGTTCACGAGCTAATGTAGAGTTGAATTAGGACTAGCCCTTAAGAGATATGTTCTCAGGGCCAGATCTCTTGAATCGACAATTAAGGGTCAATTCAAGGGGCTTGTGAACCATTGGGTTTTTTTTTTTTTTCTGTAATTCTCTTTTTCTTTCAATCTTTTGTGGACTTTTTGTCTTTTCTTTTTATTTAATCTTTTGCGGAGTTTTCTTAGTCCACTTGCCATTTGTTTTCCTATTTCGTTGCCCATGAATTAAAAATTTTATTTTTCGAACAATTTTTTTTATCCTAAAATAATTTGTTTGGTCTAAGCAATGTTATATTACAAAATTGAATAAAAATGGATAATGCGACAAAAATTGTAAATTACAATAATTTCTTACTCAAAATACATTGTCAAAACAGAAAAATACATTACAATATAACTATAATTGTAGATTACAAAACTTTATTCCTTAAATTATAGTTATTGAACAAAAATGTAACTTACAATGTCATAATAATACAAAAGAACTCTTTCATACATGAAGAAATTAATGGTAGTAGTTCAGTATGATTTTTAAGAAAACCTTTAGTGTATTGACCAATTTTAAATTTAGATAAAATACCAAGTTTAAATGATTATCTATTTAATTTTTTTAAGGAAAAAAAAAAACCTTTCGTTAGGTGTTGACTTGAAAAATGTAAGAGTGAACCCCTAATTTTTGAAAGAAACATACCATTTCACTTTTTATTTAATTACAAAAACATTTTTTTTATGTGAAAAAAACATTTTTAACTAAGACAAAAAGAAAGGTTAACTAGTCTCATCTTGCATTGGTGTGTGCTCGGGAGTATAACCTACGCCCAAGCCTAAGCTTCCATCTAATTTGTTCCAATCACTAAAGTACTCGTCCTCCTCTATTAACATTGTGCATGGATTTTATTCTCTACAAGTTGCCCTATACCAATCTTCAGTGCATGCACTTCCTTCGACGTTGACGATGGAAAGGAAGGCTCATCGATAATCAAGGATAAGGCCTACCATACTGAATGCTTATTCAACGACCACCATCGACGGAGGAACGGTGAGAACTTGATGGGCAATGCGAGATAAGATGGGGTATCTCTTTTCATGTGTCTTCCACCACTCTAAAATGTCAAAATGTCTAATGGCAACATTATTGGGGAACTCAAAGTTGGTGGTCATATAATGTTGAAGCTTAATTTGTAGCCTCTTAAACAATTGTCTTCAATTTCTAGGCCAACAATTGTTCACCCGTGAATGATAGCACTGTTTGGTAGGGGTGGTGAAGGAGAAACTACTATTTGGCTACCATATGCATATTGGTAACGCATGAAGAGCTCTTTTAGGTCCATTATGGCTCTCGTAACCTCCCCTGTGCTTATATACTATACATATCTTGTGAATTCATAAGTGAATTAATATACTCATAATAAGTTTTCAGATATAGTTATACTAAATCAATTTTACAACAAGGGTCCAAAATTGTAGCCATAAGATAAATATTAGGAATTTTCCTATAATATTGTAATTACTACGACATTCCAATTACATAATCGTAGAAGTTCGAGTCCACACACACTTCTAGTAAAGCATTAAAAATGTTGACTATAATGTCCTACCTTCTAAGTGTCTACTTGAAACTTTTTCTCAAAATCTTTAATGCTTAAAGACAGTTTGTTATGCGATCCCTAAGTTAAGAATAAGGTAAAACCAGTATACAACCTACTCTTTCCTTTAATAAAACATTTAGATCTCAAATCTCTTTATTCTAATCCAAATATAATAGAGGAAATCTGTATATTAATGAGTCATACATAAAGTATCACAACTATACACTTTTATATAATATAGAAATCCTTTGTTAATGTACACATTTGACTACAACTGTTACACTAAATCCTATGTAAGGCAACACCACCTCCTTTCTTGAAGAATTGCCTTTATGTACTTAAACCGTATCATGTAACCAATGACTTCTTCCAAGAACCCATCTCTAACTAAAATTCCGAAGTCTTTTTGCCTCTACAATGCGATGCCTTGAATTGCTTCTTGTTGACATGAAGATAAGACAATTTATCCCTTTAACTTACTATAAACTGAGTGAGAATGGATAACAACTTATCCCCTCAACTTATTGTAAACTAAGTGAAAGTGGATAAATACACAACAACAAGAATAACTAACACCTTAGACATAACAATAAGTAGTTAATTTGATTATATTACCTTGTATCCCAACCAAGCAATCAATGCAAATAATGTATGCCATGCTCATTGTTATTTCTAAGATCTCGATATTAGGTTCACTTCAGTAAAAAACTTAGGAAATAGAGTTAGTCTCTAATTTCTTTTCCAAGTTAATGCAAATCCCAGTAAATGTTACATAGACAACAGACAACACAACCACAATAGTCAAGTCTAATATCAAACATCATTTAGTTAACAATAGTTATAAGAAGAAGCTTGATATGCTTCATCAAGCAGCACATCAAACTCACAACTAAGCTTAGCCAAACTAGAGCATCATAAAGCAAGCAATGTTATGAGTAAACATTAGTCTACTTAAGGCACAAAAATATCCACTTATTTAGGCCTATTAATCACTCCAACACTATTCATTAACACGAGCCTCCTTTTTAGCTACTTAACCTAATAAGGATATAAGGTACCAAAGTTAACCATAATGTGTATACATTCCAAATTGTTAATAATTTACTTTTGCTTAGGATTTATAAGCTAAGTTTATTCTTTAGGAAAATATCTGTCACATACTTCCTTTAACTTAGCTTTTGATTTATCCCCTGATTTAGCCTTTAAACTATCTTCTAAAACCTCCTCTAAACTGGATTAATTCCAAAGTTCCCAAATAAATATTATATGACACATATCCTTAGTCCATACAACTTAAGAGTCTCATTTATATGTTCTAACTTAGCCTTTAAACCTAATTGCACAAGAACTACAAATCACATCCTTTAATTTTTCCTCTAGTTTGTCATCTAATTTGGCCAAATTTCCATATTTACTTATAAAACTCCCACTTCCATATTTACTTTAGGTTGGTATCAATAAGAAATATAACAACATACTTATCTCATACTTCAACTATCAAATTATATAACTAGTATAAATCATCAATTAACCATATAAGTCATTATATATCCTCATAATATAAAATTTTATAATAACTAGTATTCGTACTGGTTTAATTCCCTAAAAAATAATGTAAACTCATAAAAAATGTATAGTTTAAGATTTGACTATTGTAATCCTTAAATATGGCAACTAAATATATTTTCTAAAATATCGATCTTAAGTTTAGTTTTACTAAAGATTAACTTAAATTTGATAAATAGTGAAATAAAATTATAAGATCTGAACAAAATACTTCTAATATCATAACTAAGCTCTAAAAATTATTACAAATCAAATTCATTAAGAAATTTAACCAAAAACCTATTATTTATTTAACATGAAAAACTTGGTAGGTTGCATAAAATAAATTTAATAAATTTTATACATATAGTTTATAAAAAATTCTTTTCATCTAAATTAAATATAATAAATCAGGTATATATACACTAAAACTCAACTCAAAACAACGTTGTTTACTATTTTTAAAAATTAATGTAAAATTTGTTTGAACATGACAGTTTCTTAAGAAACCCATATAAGCACTTCTAATTTCAAATTGGGTTGATGTAATGATTTTACATGCAAAATTACTTAAGAAACCAAATTTCATTATTTTTGGATGTTATTTGATATTTTTAATAAAATAAACAACTTATAGGCAAAAATTTGTGATTTTTGCTTCTTCATTCACTAGAGCTCTACTGGCTGTAAGGCTATGTCAATTGGCCTTCCCTTGCCACCTTCCTTTGACTCCCAAATGGCCTCAATGTTAGGCTCTTGTTTGATATACAAACCCTAATACCTTGCCCATAACTCCACTTTTCTATATGCTTTTCCAACTTCTAATTTTTTAGTAATTTCAATTTTTTTTAGAGTGTTTCTTTCTAAGCTTATGTCTTCAAATGAGTGAAAGGTAACTCCAAAATCCTTTTTTACTGTTAGTTAGGTCGTTGGGTTAAGTTATTTTATTTTAATTTTTTTCTTTTATTTTTCCTCCTTTTCCAAATGTTAGCCTCCTAATGTTACATGCATTTGATCAGGCAAGCTCACACTTACCTCGATATATTATTATCCCCTCCTACTATGCCTGGTTCTAGGTGTTTACTAGCTATATCATAATCTTTTTTATTTTTTAATAATTTAATACATTTTTATCCCTTTATTAGTATATTAACTTATATATATGCATAACAAGTACATATAATGTATACTATATAATTATATAATTACATGATATGCTATTTGACTCCAAAATATTTTTTTTTTATTTGTAAGTTAAATAATTTACCTATAAAGGCTTATTACATTTCTTAGCTCAAATTTTGAGTTTCCAATAATTATCAAGCGATCCCAATAAAAATGCATTTTATTGAAACTAAATATTATATATACTTTGTTTCGAAAAATTAATCTTAATAGGCTCTTATTCTAACTTTTGTGACCTCATATTGAAGTTTGACTCAATTTGAGCAAGATTTTCCCGGAAACCCTAAATTATGCTGAACTCTTAACTCATATTAATACCAAGCAATTAAGGTCTTCTCATATGAGGAAACTCATTTCTCAAGCTTCCCCTAATAAATTTATTTCTCTAATCCCCAAGTTATACCCTCTGTCTCACGTATGATAAAAATAACCCTTATTCCAAATCTATGGTAGTTGTTTGAAGACTAGTGTTCCATATTGACGAATTCCGTCATAAAGAAATGCACACTGGGCTTATAAACTTAAGAAAAAATTTTAGTAGTATCATGAAAAATCTTAAGAACCTTAAGCAACTAGATACATAGGTCAAGATAGCATCTCGACTATTAGTTTCACTATGGTCTTTATCAAGGAAACCTTGTTGTGCAAAGCTACTGATACATGCAGCAGATCATGAACCCAGAATGAGTCAAATGAGTATGATGAATAGGAAGTGAAATGGGTGGTTTCGACGGTGAATGTGTACAAATATCAACCATTAAGACACAAACACAATCAGGGAATGAGCTCGAAATAGGGTTTGATATGACTCACGAACACTAAATGTTGCTCGGGGTTTCAAATGAAAAGTTAGATGCGACTCACTAACTCGCTCAAATGAAAGGTTCACCACAATCTTGAGGACAAAATCAATAAAAATATGGGAAAGATTAAAAAGTTTAATCACCACTCAATAATCCGGTAAAAAAGCAACCTCTGAGAGCTCAAAAGTAGCCTTACTCGAAAAAGGAAAGTCCTAAGTGCAGGAATATTCTTCAGTATCTATTAATGTATGATGTGTTGTTTTACTAATTACAAATGTTGCTATTTATAGTAAGTTCTAAACTCTAGTAGTAAAATTGTAAATAATATAAAAGGCCTTAAATCCTAAAGAATTGGGCCCATAAATAAAACAAAGAAAACATGTACAAGAATATAAAACTGTGCGTTTAATAGAAGTCAACATGCAGTTACTTAACCTGTTTTAGAAGGAGCAAGATCCAAATTAAGCGAGGTCGGCAGTTGGATGTATGGGTTCGAAGATGAGTCTCTACAGTCTCACATTGCTTAGCCGAGAGACCAAAAAGGTCTACCTATAATTGTCAAGTTCTAGAATTAGTCAACACTAGTCTCTCAGTACAGTACCGAGTGGTTCTTTAGTCTTGAGTGCTTGGTTGTGTGATATCTTGGCTTCTCGATAGACAACAGACTTAGTGCCAAGTGTCTCCTTTTCTTCCCATCGATCTTCTGTTATTAGTTTATCCATGGCAAAACTTGATCAACCTCGGCTTGAATATAGTCGAAGGCTGATTCCTATCAACTGCAATACCATCCTTAATACATAAATTTAAAACATGACATATACATCTAATATGAAAAAAATATTTCCCCTAGTGTTGGTTGATAAAAGTGTTTTAGATCCCCAATTGCAACAATGTTCGCACTAGTATTATCAAATTCGATTAAGAAAATTTTCTTAACTAAATTATACTCATGTAGAATAATACTTATAATTACATATAAATTTTGCACCGCATGGTGCTTATTAAATACCTTTAACACCAATAATCTTTTACACAATTGTCAATTATCATTTATCCAATGACAAGTTATGCTCATCTATGAATTGTTATGTAATAGATCGGTCCATATATCAACATATATTGATACGAATGTATTTAGGAAAGCAAACTTACCTACCAGCTCCTGCTTATCTTTGTGATGAGCTCCTAGGTAGCCCTGCTCAACATGTTGTCTTGCTCATAACTATTTGCTATAAGGATGCACTTACATTGAAGGAAAAGTGCATATTTGCGAGGTATTGCATGAGATTATACTTGTGCTTCTCCTTATCATACCACATTAACATTTTTCTAGATAAATTACTACCCCGAGCAACTCATTGTTGCATCTTATTGATCCCGATCTCTCCAAGATACTTTGATTTCAGATGTCTGTTTAGAGTACCGTAATCGGCACTCGGATTTCCATACATAGGATGCTTTGCAATAATTACACAATGCTTGTAAGTTCCCTTGCTCGTCTACACCTTTTCGAAAATGTTTAGTGAAACATATCAGATTTACTAAGTCTAAAGAGCTTACCTAAACTTCCTGACTACTAACCTATCAGTTGCTCATCCATCTCTAGAATTATTTGAATATCCTCCTCCTCCTCCTCCTCCTCCTTGACAAAGGCTAAGGGCAATTCTCACGTGGAGATTGAAATTTAGGAGAAGGTATAGGACCAATACTTAGCATCTCGTCATGTAGTCTCTCTGCTATGTAGTCGTACTCTAGCTATGATGGTACATCCCCAAAGTTTTATGATGAAGACGACATGGTCATAGCTTTCCCCTTTTCTTTCCTATTGATTGGGAAGCTTGCTTCTTTTTGAAAGAGGAACATCGAAAAAAAATGATCCATGATGATTTGTTGTTTTTTCTTACTAAAAAAGAAAAAAAAATTACAACAAAAATCCTATTGAAAGTAGCAAAAAATGGGAGAGTGAAAAAATAAATAGTTTAGATGCTATTCAAGTTACATTGAAAGAACGAAATATCTTTTAACATGAGAACAAACTGTAGTTTATTTTAACAAACTAGAATTTTAGAAACGAAAAGAATGAGACGTGCAAAATAAAAAGTGAAATTTGAGTAGGAGAGCAAAATATAGAGAGCAAATATTGAAGATAGTATGTATGTATGAATGAAGTATGATGAATTTCTAAAGAAGTGTGTATGTGTGTGTGTATATGAATTTATAAGATAGTAAATGTAAACTAAAATCTACGTTTGAAATTCAAACATTCAAATTTCTTCTACTTCATTGAATTGTAATGTCTCTAGCCTGAAAATTTGCAGCACCAAATACATTGCGTCACAAATTTCTTCTACCTCAATTGTCATTCATGTGAAAGTGAACTGAAAAATTTAGAATGTGAAAGAGAAATGGAAATGGACAATCTACTTTGCAAACCTGATGTGAGCAATTTGCTAATGGTAATGAGTTGTTGAAAATTTGAAAGTGAAAGAGAAATAATGGGTAGCAAAGGCTACTCATGAAAGCCAAAATTATTGCTCCCTTTTTTGTTAATTTTCAACTCGAACTGTTGGGTTTTGGACATTGAACCACCTGAGCCCTTAAAACCTAATGGTTCAACCACTGTTTCAAGCTTGCCTATAGTGGTTCCGAACTAATTCATGGTTCGCAATCAACCTTTTCAATTGGAAACTATAAAAAGACACCCATTTAGAAACTAACTCAAAAGGTACAAGAAGTAAGTGACTAAGTGTGAAATTACCCTTAACCTATAATAACATTTTAATTTGGCAATAATAAACATTATGAGGAGTTAAGTTACTGTATTTTCATAACTTATATCATCATTGACACCTTAATTATAATATAAGGATCATTGACATAGAGAGGCTTTTCAACTTCAAGTGATTGGAGTGGTAGGTGACAAGCTTAAAATTTTCAATTTTCATTATTATCCTTAATCTAACCTATATTGTACCCTATGCCATTCAATGTAGACCTGCGATTAAGAATTAAGAAAACTTGGTTTTTCATATGCTTAAAAAATATATTTGGAGTCACCACCCGATTAGGTAAGGTAAAAGTTTAGATTAAAATCAATTGAGTAGATTGATTTTAATATAACTACTAGTCTTCGATAAAACCAATTTTTTTCAAAAAAAAAAATTGAAATTAGAGATTTTGAATTCAGGAACTAACCCATTAAACCTATACGGATACCACCTAAACCTTCCAAATTTAGTTTTATTTTTCAAAATATAACACAAAAGAATAATTATAAGCTTACAAATAAATAAAAATAATTCTATTTAAAAAAATAAGAAATTAGATTTATTTACAAAAGGGAAAACTAAAAAAAAAAATCCTTATTTTAAATTTTGAAAATGATCTGGTTTATAGTATTATCCATTTTTTTTATTTAAGAAATTTTCTAAAAAGGGTTCTAATTTTATGTGATGATTTAATTACATTAACTCTAATTGGAAAAATAAGGTTCATTTCTTTGTTTTTATTTTAAGAGAATGTTTTTCTAAGTGTTGAAAAAGAAAGAGAAAAAAAAATTGCTTTTTTGTTATTTTTATTTATCTCAAAAATTCATATCTTTTTAAAAGAAAAAGGGAAATGATAAAAAAAAAAAGGAAATTTTTTTAATTATTATTTTTTTTTTTGAAAAGTTCAAAGTTTGGTAAAAAAATCATGATGATGATGATGATAACAAAGAAAAGGAAAATAAAGATGGAAAAAAGAAATCTTTTTGTTTGCTTTTTTTTTTTTTAATAGAATAAACAAGAATAGAAGAAAGAAAAGAAAAGAAAAATAAATAAACAAGAAAATGGAAAATGAACCGAACGTAGATTGCTGGACGTACGGGTCAGAGCTTAGGCATGGGTCATAATCTTGGTCCTCATGTGCCCTGTACTTATGCGGTTGAGAAAGACAGAGAAAGAGAGAGGGTTAGCGGTCAAGAGAAGGGTGGTTTAGCCTGATCTAGTAGGTATTTTAAGCGGGAAAATGTAGTTTCATGAGTTTTATATTGGGGATAGGAAGTTTGGTGAAGGTGTTTCGAGGTTTGGTAGTGGTTTAGTGGTGGTTAGGATAGATGTAAACCCCGCGAATTTAGCCTTCTAAGTATAGAAACAAACGTCTAAACTGTAGATAATTTCCCGAACTCAAAAGAGCCAATGAGATTTAAAACCAATAAAAATCTCAATCCAAAACCTAAAGTGGATACGAAGAACCTTAAATCATCAATTGAATCCCTAATTACATACGAAGACCCTAAAACCTCGAACCTCATCAAAACCTTAAGATGACAATCGAAAATTTAATCACGTAAGAGTATATGAAACCTTAAATGTGTAAAAACATTAGAGATGGTGCCTTAAAGTAATAAGAACCCTAAAACCATAACTTTAAGGACGTCAAAGCACTAATTTACCATAATTTACCTTAAAACCCTAAGTGATAATATATCCTCCATATTTTGCCATTTCATCGGTAAACGACTGAAGATGACCCTCAATCATGCATAAACGTTTAGAATGCTTAAATGATCCCTTAGAAACTAAGATAATGAATCATAGATTACATTTATGTCTTAAGTATATGATTAGGATAGTCTCACTTAGAGTTAGGGTTATAGTTGGAGATTAGGTTAAATGTAGTAAACCTTAATACCCTAAATGACATTTTTCATCTTAATTACACTAAGTAGTTTACCAAATGATGTTTATAGGTTATAAATACTTAAAGTAAGATCTCATCATCTACTCTTACTAATCAATTCATCAAATACCTCATTTCCTTCATTTTTTCCCTTAATTTCCCTTAATTACTACATTATGTGTACAAAATTACATAAGCTTAAGGAATGTTGACCAAGATAATGCATGTTGACCAAAGTCAAAGGGTTGACCAAGTCAACACATGTTGACTAAAGTCAATACTTTGAAATGTCAACAAAAGACCAAAAGATTAAGAAAATATCTACTCTTTTATGATGGCTTTTCTTATCTTCTCTTTTGATTTTTTTTCTCTTCTCTTTCCCTTCAATTGTTGCTGTCCATACATCTCCCTTGTAGACCCCACCATTCTTCTTCTTCCATAAGCAAAACAAAGACAAAAGAAACAAAACAAAAACATCCTCCATTGCCGTGAGTTTCTATCTTCCATCTTACCTTCAACATCTTCCTTTTTGTCTCCTTAATTTCAACATAAGCAAAGGTATGTATCTAAGTTACTTTATCTTGTTTTATCTTCTTCATTAGTTAGTTAATTAGGTAGATTAAATAAGTAATTATGTGTTTAGTTTTGTCTTGAAGAAGAGGGAGCAAAGTTCCCATCTTTAAGCGTAGAAATCTAGGAATTATGAAGAAGAAGAAAGGAAAACATGAATATGTGCACAAAGAATATATACATGAGGTAAACCGAAAAGAAGGGAAGCATAAGAAGCATGGTACATGAGTATTTTCCATGTACATAACCTAAATTAAAACAAAACCTAACCATACATACTTATACTACACTAAACACACACTTAAGAACATAAAAGAATGGAATTAGGAAGCTTTTCTTAAGGAAAATATTAGGCATACGAATTTTTGTAGAAAAATACATATATGACCGTATAGGTATATGAGTAGGAATACATGTATAAATACGGTATAAGTATATGTAGATGTATAAGTATATGTATGTATAAGGCATATGTACATAAGTATAAGTAAAGGACAAATGTACATAAGACATGTACATATGACATAAGCATAAGGTAATGCTTATGTAATTAAATGATGAAGTGAGTGATGAGGTAAGCACATGATGACATAAGCCATGACATAAGCAATGACATAAGCAAATGATGATGTAAGCATGACATAAGCATGGATTATAAACTAAGAAAAGAAGAAGAGAGTAACATAATTAGGATCCTAAATTAGTAAACCTTAATACACTTTCTAAATTGGATCATACTTAATTAAGTACATGAATTAGTAATAGTAAAGTAAAATCCTTTAAGTATAAGGATTTAAGGGTTAACTAACTCATTAAGTATAAATAAAAGATATAAATATAAGTAATAAGAGCAATTAAGTTTTCATAATTAAAATTTCTCTAAATTTAGCCCATATCATAAAACACGGGTCTTAACGTCCAAAACGGACATTACCGTGTGAACGTGCGTCCGAAAACGATGAAAAACAACTATAAATTCGTAAATATTGAAAATAGAATGAAAATGTTATATACAACTAGCAATTCGGTTTAATCGAATAAGGGCTGATCGTAATCTAAGTAGAATTAGGTAGACAGATATCTAGAACCCTTAGTTGAGTCAACTACTTATTATCTCTGATATCTCGTAATGATCAGGTGATCCCGACGAGGGCGAGGATCTCCCGATCGGTTATTACGACTAGAGCGAGTCGTCATAGTCAAGTGAGTACTCCCGATGACTCTATACTTGTTTATGCTTGTAGTTAGTGCACTTAAATTGAATATCAATAACTTGATGCATGGGGTTTTCGGAATATGCGTGTGCTTGATATTGCTTGATTGTTGTGAGAAATATTGCTAAATACGATAATTGATGATTTGATGGTATGATTGATTTTTATAGGATTTGGATGGTTTGTTGATATTGATTGATCATCTCATAATCTAACCTAATTATATTTGGCTTATCTTTAATCAAAAGGGTCATGCATTATCCATGCATCGCATTACTTATTCTAGCCATCACTTCACACGGTTGGTAATGAAGGGCCTTGGAGGGATGGATTCCCACATGATTTGATTAGTACCATGCAGGAGCATGGGTACAACAAAACCCTACCCTTGGCTCGCGGGTTCTATTGGCGCCGGAGACGCTAACCGTAGGTGGCTGGGGGTCACATCTAGAGACCACCACTGTAGGGTGTGAGTATAGACTGCGGGGGCCACCTCACCGCTAGGCCTGGGACTTTGTGAACTATTGGATCTTTGGAAATGGAAATGTGTTTTTGTGAAATACGGAATTCAAAGTTATGGGTAAAAACCCAGGTGCTAGAGCCCGGTCGTGATTGGTGCCGATGATTCTCCAACCCTTATCTCGGAGGGCGTTAAAATCCGATATTATATGCAGTACCGATCAACTGCATATATTGTTTGGCATTCTGTGTGTACATGCATTCATATGGTTGTAATAATTTGTTTGATAACTTGTTTGTCAGTATGGTATGAGGGATTGCTCACTAAGCTCTTGTAGCTTATTCTCCAATAGTCTTTCTTTTGCAGGTTTACATACGATGGGATTGGGATAAGTTTCGAGTGCTGAGGGCGAGATGAAGATATGTATATTAGTGTTAGGATTAGTTGAGATTTTTTATAGGTAATACATAAATACTCTTTGTAGAAAATATTCACATGTTAGAATTTAATATAATTTAATTCTACCTGCAATTTTATAAAGTTGGTAATCCTATCTTATTATTTGGTAGGGGATACCGATTCTCTACGGTTCTGAGGAACTGTAGGATATCGAATATCCATAGTTATTTATAATTATATATTATGTCATGTACAATAAATTAATTACTTGAAAATCATTAATCTTAGTGATTTTTATATAGAGTCTTACAATCTCTGACTTACAAAACGATTTTCATATTATGGGTGCACACATGTTATGAAAATTTTAGGTAATCCTACTAGGCCCCCTTTAGGGTCCTGACAATGGAAACCAATAATAATGGTGGTGGTGGTTATGCATCAGGTTATTAGCCTAATAAGGGAAGTTGGACCTTGGGTTTTGGAGCATAGCAAACTTAGTCGTAGTGTTAGTTTTGATTAAACAGAAAGGTTGCACGATAGAGAGAGAGAGCACTTCAAAACTGCTTAGAGGGAGCATGTTGTGTGTTTCATGATGTTGGGAACAAGTATATGCTGTTCTATTTATACTGTTTGATTCTTAATGAAGTTTATGAAAGTCAAGAACGAAGTAAATACAAAGATTTTTTATAATAAGTTCTTTGATGAAATCAATTTAAATTTGACTATGTTTTGATGCATTTTTAATGATAGAACATGTTCCCTTTGCTTCATTTTCGCTAAGACAACTAATTGGATGCTTCGATTTTCATCAAAACACTTAAATCTCGTAAATATAAGTCGAACCAAAGAAGATCACAGATTTGGTTTTGTGATTTTCATTCTCTGTTTTGACCTCACATGATTGAATTTAGACACAATAATGGGTTTATTTCAAAGTACTCCAAGCGTACTTCACGATTTTATCATTAATTTGATAAAATCGCAAAGAAAAAGGGATAAAAAAAAGGCCTTGGAAGTGAGCACCCTGTGTATGTCCCTCGTGAGAAAGGGAAGGAAATTAGCAAGAAAATGGGGGGAAATTTTCTGTGTCAACCAATTAGAGGCTAACACATGGCATTTAAGATGGGAAAAAAAAAAAAAAAAGCGCCCCAGTGCTTGTGTAAGGAATAGAACCTGAGTTTTCTTTATGTATTTGTACGTCCTTTCCATCAAACTATTGGCATATGCCTTAACAACTTATGCAATCCAATTGTTGAAATCAATTAAGCTGGCTTAGCCTAAATTAATCCTATGTGCACTTGTCTCTTGAAAATAGACCTTGTTGAATTATAGTCCACCCCTAAATCCTGATTATATGCTAATTTACTCTAAATCTAATATTCTACTAAATATATATATATATATATATATTTCCTTTTTCAATTTTTGTATTTTTTATTTTCTATTCTTTTTGTTATTTTTTCTAAATTAAGACCCTCTTCTTTTATTGCAAAAAAAAAAAAAAATCTAGAAAATATGGAGGTCAAAAATAGGGTATCTATAGTAAGCACTTTAAGTAAGTAGGATTAATGCCTTATAGTATTTCAAAATACTTAAAGGCTTTAATATGTCTTTTATGCAGTTGTAAATGAGTACCATTTCAGAATGCTTGAAGGTTTTAATGTCTTTTCGGTAGTTGTAAATAGTTGTTTATACGTGTATGGCGTATGTTCTTGAAATTTGACTTCTTGTTATTAGAGCTAAGCTTCATGTTATGTTTGTTTTGTATATATTGATTTGTTTGGTTTAACCAAGAAACAAATTAACTTAAACCTAACCTAATTTCTAACCTGACATACATTACAACTCACCAGGGAGCGATTAGGATTATTGGGAAAACATAGACCTTTAGCTGAGGATAGTTAAAATGACCCTTTTTCCTACCTTTGATTTAAGTAGTGACAGGAGAGTAGGTTACAGCAAGGTTGAGGATTGTGCTTCAAAGTTTGTTGTAGGAGGAGAGTATTCTTCATTACACAAGCTCTTATTTAGCCTTGATTCATAAATGTATGATGTCAAACTCATCAACCTAAATTAGAACAGGCTCAATTTCTCTAATCTCATGACAAATCAGATAACATTTTGTAATGACACTTGCTTGTTCATGCATTGTATTTAACTTAGTTAAAAACTCTATTTACTTTTTGTTGAATGCATACTCTTATCTCCATGCCATGTATTGAGCAAATTATCATTTATTCCTCCTTAGGTTCCTTTGCAAGTCTAGAGTATAATGTAGCATTTCACCAAATTTTCCAGCTAGCAATGAATAGGGTCGATGAGTAAGGATAATGAAGAAATTGCTAGACTTTTATTATCTTTTATCACCTTTTATACTTTCTGAAAAACTAATTAAGTCTCCTTGGGCAACCTAATAGCTTTTGACTTATAGTTTGTATATAAGTAACAAGAACCTATGGAAGTCATAAGTTTTCTTTTGACAATGTAATCTTTTAATGTAAATGTACTCCCATAATTACAAGTATGATATAAATAATATACTTTAGGCCCCTTAAGTAAAGTGCTTTGAAAGATTATACTGTAAGTTTTATATCTAATACTTCAAAGCAATTGAATCGAATATGTCTTATGTATACCAAATCTATAATAGCAATTATTAGACCAACTTCTATCTTAGGATGATTCATGCAGCGAAACTATTGCGACTCTACCTATTTGGGATGTGATGGCACGACAGGTAAACTATATAGTTGTAAGACTAAGAACTTTAGGATAGTTGTAGATGAACCCATTCTAGTTCAATTTATTCTCAATCGCTCTCTCTTGAATGTAACATTGTTAAATTAACTAAAGAATAAGTAGGGTATTAATAAATTAGCTAGTAAATTAATTCAAGAAGGGAATAGACTTAAAATAAGAGAGTCATTAAGTAACCTAGTTATTACTCAAGGAATTGGTATATCACTAAGCCAAGGTTAAGAGATCTAAGAAAATAAAAAGGTTTGCTAATCTCTTTTAAGCATAAAAAAATGGATCAAAATGGTGATAAGTGTTATTTTTATAGGAAAAAAGTATGCTATTAGAAAGATTGGCCAAAGCATAAAGCTTAGTTCAAAAGGAAATGTATAATGAAAATCTTTATATGTACTTTTGAATCAAATTTAATTGATTTTTTGCATAATTCTTCGTGCCTTAAATATGGTGTTACTATTCACATGTCCAACATGATGTAGGGATACCTTACAATCCAAATCAAACACTAAACTAATACTTTCATGTACATTGGGAATTGTATGAAGGCTCTAACTAGAGGAATAGGACCTTATCATTTAGTCTTAGATTATAGTTATTGTGTAAACCTGTTATAGACTCTATATGTACCTGTAATGTTTAAAAACCTTACCTTTAATCCAAGTTTGGATTATATATTGATAGTTTATATACATTGAAACTTAATAATAAATTAGTTGAATCACTACTTGTGGTACATCAAAACATTGAAATGGGTGGAGTGTAATTGACAAAAGTTCTACTTTCATGATATAAACGTTTTGCCATGTATTCAAAGAAAGATTAGTAAATAATGAAATTCTTTCGAATATAGATTTTACTAGATTTTGATTTATTTGTTGACTACATTAAGCCAAAGTAAACCAAACATAATAGGAAAGGCTACAAAAGTAGCCAATTTCTTGAAATTATACACACCAATGTATATGGACCTTTTGATAATGGATCTTATAATGGAGAAAGTATTTTGTCACCTTTATAAATGAATTTCTACATTATGAGTATCTTTACTTGCTTAAAAAAAAAAAAATCTTATACTATAGGTGCTCTTGAGGTTTTTCTTAATGTAGTTGGAAGGCAATTAGACAAGAATGTAAAAGTTGTAAGAGGTAGTGAGTACAATGGGAACCATGATAAAACATGACAATCTCTATGTCCAAGTTCGTTTGCAAAACCTTTGAATAACCTAACATATGTTCATAATAAGAATCGTATCGAATTGATTATTGAGAATATGATGACCAATTCATTATTGTCTAAATTTTGCAAATGCATGCATTAAAGACAACAATATATGCTCGAGTTCCTAGTAAGCTCCTTTTGAGTTAAGAGTTGATTGAAAACCTAATTTAAGGACCTATATAATTAGGGTTATCCAAATGAACATTATATAATCCATATAAAAAGATATTACGTTCTCTAACAATTAGCTATTAAGTATTTTATTGGTTACTTAAAGAAACATATAGGGTTTATATTTTATTATCCTAATTAGGGATACAACCGAGTAGATTGTTAAAGAGTACCTGACATGTCAAACTCAATAAAAAATTACCCTATAGGTTTTAAGGTCAAGTTTTGAGATTAAAAAAAAAAAAACACTCGATGGGAAACTTGACCTAGTTAAAAAAAAGCATATATTAATAAAAATATTTACTTTTAAATTATACAACTGCATATCTTATATAAGTTTTACATTATACAACATATTTAATTCTTAATTTTTATTATTGTGTAAGTTAATAAATATAATCTTAATCATACTTCTTCTTTTCTATTCTCTCCTTAATCCTATATAAATACTATGAAAACCTATCCTTATAGAGTTTTTTAAATCTTATAACAATATGCCCCAATGGGGTTAGGTTTTAGGAATATAAGGTAAAACCCAATAGAGTTTTTATAGAGTTTTTAGAAACATCAAACCCTGAGTTCGGGTTTCATAAAACTCACCCTGAACCTACATCCTTAGTCCTAATTATAGTTCAAGAATAGTAGAAATTGGTATTATGAAATTCCTTCATAATGGTGAAGTCTTAGTTTGTTTAATTAGTTAAAATCATTAGTTTATAGTTATAAGTAATAGAGCAAATATTATTTTGTATGAGATAGGATTACGTCAATATACTCTCTTTGCTTTGTACTCTTTGTTTAAGATAGAATAAAACTACTTCATATTAACTTGATTTGACTTCTACATCCTATACGACTATCCATAAATGGGCAAACCATGTTGCTACCACCACCAATAGCAACATCAGATCCACTACCTCCATGATAATATAAATAACAATACTTTAAATAATAATAAATATAAGTAAGTTTACACTAGAATAATTATATCATTTAATATATAATGTGATTTCATAGTATTGTATAAATAAATATCAATGATATGATACAAAATATGTAATATAATTAAAAATTATATATCTTAATAACTATATATTATATTTTAAATTATTATGTGGGTAATAATTAAAAGTGTATACAATATATATTTATATTAAGTTTTGATATCTATTTTTATAATTACATATATATATATATATTGTATAAAGATATCAAAATATTATATTATATTTAATTATATTACATTATACATAGTTAAATAATATAACAATTTTAATATAATTATGTCATAAAAATTAAAATATATATAATACTAAATAAAAATAATATTTCACTTAATTCTCAATATTATATAATAAATATTAATAGTATTAAATATAAATAATTCAATGGAAATGGCAAATAAACTCTTTGAACTTTAACCTTGGTGTAGATTTACTCTATAGAATTTCAAACATTGTAAATCATCTCTTTAAACTATGATAAATTGATAATATAAAAAAAAAATTCTTATTAAAAAAAATCACACTATAATCAAAGTTTAAGAGATCTTAAAGTACACTTTGATAAGTGTATGTAGTGTTTTCACACCAAATCAAAGTTTAAAGGCATATTGTAAATCAATGAGGGTTATTTACTAATTTATTAAAATTTAAGAATGATTTGCAACATCTAAATGTTTAGAGAGTCAATCCGTATCTAAGTTAAAGGTTAGGGGATGGGGCATCGAGGATTTGCATTTTCTTCAATAATTTATAATATAGTATATTGTCATAAGTACATGATAACTAACAATATGTAAAATATAGCATATGATGTTCATATAAAAATTAATAATTATTATATATGTAATATTTATTAAATAAAAATTTTATAGGTAGGGTACTTTGAAATATAACTACAATTAAGCTAATAAAATAATACAATTATAGTTATTTTTATGACAATTGTAGAAAGTTCTTTATTACACTTTATATTTAATTATAGATATGAATAAGATATAATATAATAACATAATAATTCAATTATAATAAAATTAGCAATATATAATTTATAATATATTTTATTAATATAAAATTAATAACTATTATGTATGTAAAATATTATATTAATCTTATAATAATAAGCGACTTGACAATCATATAATTAAGATTAGGAGAAATTACATTAATTCACACTTATGAACTTTGTAAATTGTACAATTTTTAAAATACAATAAATATACCCCTAGGTATTAGGTATGTAGATGTTGATGTGGCATAGACACTAAACTATCATCCCTATATCAGCAACATTAATATATCGTATGTATATAAGCCACTCTCTATCCTTAGGTGATCAGTAATGGCCTTTAGTAATTACTAGGTCATGACCCACACTAGTTACTAGACTCAATCAATCATTATTGTAGGGGGTTTGGGCACCTCAACTCAATTAGATTTTCGAGCAACCCTACCTTACCTCGCTACACCAATCCCGTATCGCCCCTTAACATAGCCTCCATCCATTCCTTACCCTTAGGTGGCAATTACAACCTCTAATTGCCTTTTCCCCTTTTTTTCTCATATGTTTTTCCTTTTTTATTTTTATTAGTTTATTTTATATATATGTATATGTATATATGATATATAAATGTTAAGAGGCTTTTTAAAAAATAATATTCAAACATTTTTCATTATTTATTTTTCTAATTTATTTTAGGTTTTTTATTATTTAGTTAGTTAATATATATATGTGTATGTATGTGTGTGCGCACGTGTGTAAATGTGATTATAATATTCAAAGAAATTTATCAATGATGTTAATGTGGCAACAACGTAGTGACGACATGTCAGCATTTGTGCCATGTTAACATCTATGTAGGCAAAACCAAGGGTGCATTTGTTGTATTTTGGAAAAGTAGGATTTCAATATAATTTATAATGTTTGTAAAAGTGGTTGATATAATTTACTCTTAAGATTTTTATTGTTATAAGATTGCATATAAGAGCAGTCCGGTACTTTTCTAGCTATTTAGCCCTTATTATTTAATGGTACATTCATTTGGTGGAACGAGATAGGAATGGACTTCAGATCATATAATCGAGGGGCGTGAATATAGCTTAATTAAATTATTGAGTTCTCTCATAAGTGTTTTACTGATAATAAAGAGTAAAGATATTTAACAAGTTTATTAAGTGTGCAAGAGAAAAGAATTTTATCTTAATACTAATTTTAAAAATCAAAACCAAATTCAAAGATAAATTCAGAACCTCAAGTACAGAGCTAAATATATCAAGAAATATTTTGAGCTTATAATTATTTGAATGCTTAACTCCACTTATTAGATACATTTAGGTAATTTCTTCAACACATTCCACAAAGTTGGTTAGTTAAATCCAGGGGATTAAGGTAGAACTGATTTAATTATTCAAAGGATAAGTATAATTGGATATGGTACCGTATGACAATGAGCATATTTTATTGAAGACATTTTGTTAGAAGTATCACGAGACTTTTGAAGGATTATCATCAAGATGTATAGAGAATTTTAAGGAGTTCAACTTAGATCTTTATTTGAATTCAAAATAAGAATGGATAAAAATATATACATGATGATATGTTGAGATAAGGATAAATCTTAATCTTGTTGATGCAAATTTTTATCAAATTCAAAAGGAACTGTTATAAAAAATGTTTTCAAAGCTTGCTTACTCCATTATATCATATTTAATGGAGTACAGATGAGTAAGGCAGTAGCAAAATAATTCTAGAAGTTTCAAGATTCAAATTCAAAAATATTAAGTATCAAAATTTGCTCTTAATTTTTAGGAGATATTAATTTTCAAAAAGGATTCAATTTTCAAAAGTCATATTGGAGAATTACAAGAAGAAAACAGAGCAATTATTCAAGAATGCTTGCATACTTCATAAGATAAAAAAATACAAGAATTGCAACGTTCAAATTCAATTCAAAATTAAGAGAGATTTAGTCTTCACAATTTATGAGATTATAATAACCAACTGTTAAATCAAGATTATTCAAAATTTGATCAAGAGTTATTCAAGATTATAGAAAAGAGACATTGCACCAGAAGATATAAAATAAGAAAAGTTCAAATATTTTGACATAAAAATTGAGAAATCAAAGCTGCATTCATTTATTGAAAACTTAGCATTCGAGAAAATTTAGAATCATATACAAAATCTAATTCAAAGACAATACTATCTACTCTATTTTTATATTCTTATTTTATAATGTACTTTATTTGAGAGGATCTTTGTATTTTGTCCTTATTGCATCTGTTAGCACAATTGATTATGTGATAGGTTTTATGTTAGAGAGAGATTTAAATTTCTATGGTTCTATATGTAGGCAAGGATAGCTTAGTGAGACAAAGCACAAAGATTTATAAAGATTTGCAATTGTTTCTCTCTTATTGAAGATAGTAAAAAATAGTTAGTGAAATGATACCATTGAGGATTACCGAGTCTTTAGTAGTGGAGTTGGAAAAGTACAGTAGACAAGACCGAATTATTATGAATCTCTTACCTGATCTTCTCAATCCAACTCTCTTTACTTTGTATTTTTATTATTGTTTTACGCCTAATCTTGCTTATGTAATCAAAGGAGATGCTTTTAAACTTGTTTTATTGAAAAAGTTCAAAGTTTTAGAGTAATCAAGTCACTCCTTTCTTGATTACTTTTGGGACCTACATAAATCAGTAGTAAAATTATTGATAAGAAAATATCTATTTATTGTCATAATTACATTATATCTTATATACATAAAAGGATGTTAATTATTTGAAATGTAATAGGATTAATGGTGATCAGTACACTTCATAAGAAAATAAAAGAATAAACTTTTTTACCTTTTTATTATAAATATATATTAAATAAAATTTAACTATTAATTTATAAAAAAATATTAAATTAATATATAAAACTTATGTAAGTTTTCTTCGAAATAAAAATAGATTAGAAAAATATTTAAATAGGAAAAATAAAGCAAAAAGAGCAAATTGATATAAATATAAGTATTATACTATTACTTTTCATGGTAAATTTGTATGGTTATTTCATTCACGCGATGCTAAAAAAAAATCATTTAAGTAGAAGCTATTAGGTAATTAGTTATTCAATAATTCACATTCATATTTGCAACACAAGTTATGCAAAAAAAAAAAAAAATCAAATAAGTTTTATAATTGGTTCTATTTATCAACACTTTATTTGATATGACCGAGATATTTGTAATATTAATAATGTAATTATTATTTATTGTTTGTTACTAATGAAAATAGTAATTCATGAGAATGTATTTAGTTAAATATGATTTGTAATTAATCAAATTAATATTATCGGTCATTATGCAAGAAAAAATGTTTAATAGCAAAAAAACAAATATCATTCAAGTAATAAAAGCATCTAGAAAAAGTAAAATAACAAATATGAAATTCCAACCCATGATTGGAAAGTATAATTGAGATAAGTCTACTCTTAAACTACTCAAAATTAGATCGATAATTACTTAAATTCAACTCGGCTAGACTTGAGTCGAGCTTAAGTTACTCAAGTAGTTTATTAAATCAAGCTTGAGTTTTATGATATTCAACTTAACAAACTCACAAACCTAATCGAACCCAAGTTGAGTTCAAACATTAGTTGAGCTTGAGTCAAGTATTATTATTTTGATTAAGTTTATAATACCTTTTAATATTATCGACTCAAACTTGAGTTTGGACTTATCTTCTCAATCAAGTTCAAGCTTGAGCTTTTAAAATTCTAAGTTGAGCTCAAGTTAAGCTAAATAAAGTGTCATCTCAACTTGACTTGTTTACAATCATATCCAAGAAACCATGTTTGTAAAATTAAACAAATAACTGCTAAATTATATGAAATTTTATGGTATGTTTTTCTCTTTAAAATATATATTTAATATATATATTTTTATTTTTCTAAAACTTTTAGAAATTAATTATTTCTTGAGCTTAGAGGGCTAAGGCACCTCCTTCAGCCCATCCCTAGAATGGGATAAGGTGGGAGTGAGATTGCAACTATTAAGAATTGAGTATGGACATGAATGTTATTATATGATTTGATTGCAATTAAAATTATATGAATAATATATTAAGAGTATATCTAAATATATCAATATACCTGCAATATATCCCTATCCTAAGCTACGACTTCACTATTGAATAGAATCCCATAGATAAATTTGGAAGCTCTTTCCTTTTTTGTATATTATTTGATTGGTTGAAAAAAAATGTAATTTTCTTTCCTCGTTAAGCATCCATGGGTGAATGGTTTGTGATAGTTAACATAAAACCACCCCAAATTGTTTTTCTACCCCTACTTCTCCAAATAGCATGCTAATTGTATCTTCAATTTAATAAATGTGTACAATAATTTCTTATATATAAGACACCAAAACTACCCCAGCCTCTTTAAGTTTAATTATATAAAGAAACATATTTTTTAGTAGAGATTTTATGTAATTATTATGTACATTTCATAATAATAAAAGGCTTCATTTTAATAGATAAAATAAATAAAGATATTATCATAGTCAAACTATTATTATTATTATTGGTCATTGCATAAAATAATAGAATGATTTATTTGAATGAGAGCTTATCAACAAACTAATATGTATAATGTTAATTTTAACAAATGTCATGGCTGCCTTATAAGTGCTTAAAAATGATAAATAATTAAGTAAATAATTTGTTTATTTGATTAGCTGAAAAAAATTAGTTTTCTTTCCCCTCTAAGCACCTATGGCAGAATGGTTTGTGATAGTCAGCAATTATCAAAAACAATAGATATATGCTATTATAAAACCATCCCAAATAATTTATTTACACCCACTTCTCCATATACTATGCTAACTTTATCTTCAATTTAATACATTAGTACAATAATTGTAGAGATATAAGACACCAAAACTACCCCCATCCTCTTTGATATTTATATTACTTAAAGAAATATATTTTTTAAAGGAGATCTTATGCAATTATTAAGTACACTTTATTATCATAGAAGACTTATTGGAACTCCTTCCACGAAGATATTGTTTGATTTGACGTGATGCGCTACACAGTTTTTTCCTTTAATATGATAGCTCCTTAGGATGTCACCATCCTAGGATTACTCTAGCCTAAATAGGCTAAACTTCGAAGTTCTAATGAAATTTAGGCCATTACAACGAAATGTACCTCAATAATTAAAGTTTCATTACCTTTTATTTAAGGAGTATCATAATTAATAATATTAGTCATTACATAAAATGACAAAATGATTTATTTTGATGAAAGTTTGTTAACAAACTAATGATTAATAGGTATAATGCTAATACTATCAAATGTTACGCATGCCTTACAAGTGCTTAAAAATGATAAATACTTAAGTGAATAGTCCACTTATTTGATTGATTGAAAAACTTCGGTTTTCTTTCCTTGCTAAGAGTCATAGATATCATTTATAAAAAATAATAGATACACGTCACTATAAAACTACCCCAAATAATTTATCTACCATCACTTCTCAAAATAGCATGCTAATTGTATCTTCAATTTAATACATTAGTACAATAATTTTAGATTTAAGACACCATAATAACCCCATCCTCTTTGATATTTAATTACATAAAGAAATATATCTTTTAAAAGAGATCTTACACAATTATTATGTACATTTCATAATAAGCGTAAAAAGACTATAATATGAGGTGTTTTTAAGAGATATACTAAGTTTTCTTTTCTTATTTTTTCTTAATACTTATACAATCACATCATATATGTTTTATAGTAATTACAATGATCATAGATTTCCATTAATAAAAAAGATAACTATATTTCATTATGGATTAAAAAAAAAAAGCATATAATTTAAAGAGTAAGATCATGATGATGCCAATAAACAACCAATTAACAACATGAGTAAGAGAATAAATATGGAATAAGTCATTTCTTTTAGAAGTTTTACATAAACTTATTTTTTTCCTTTGATTTAATGTTCAACAAATAATAATATTAATCGGTTGTACAAAAGAAAAATTATATGACTGTTCGTTTGTAACAATATGATAGTTTTTTTCCCAAATAATATATCAATACATTATTTATACTATGAATCTTCATATAAATCGATTTTGATCGTATTTAATTTGATTATTTAAGAAAATTACAATAATTAGTTAAACTTTCTATTCGCATATTTAACTAGTATTACATAAGCAAAAGAAAAATATCAAGGAATAGTTAGTCCTCTAATCTTGATAAGGAATTATCATTCTTTGGTAGTAATAACATTTCGATAAAACAGCAATTCTACAATCAAATGCAGTGATAACTCTTCAAGTGAAGAATGAGTAACTGTTATATTCCAATTCTACCTTTATAAAGTCGACTAAACTTGCATCAAAATCATTCAATCAACTAAACAATGTAATAGTAATTCTATTCGACCAACTAAATAAAATAATATTTTTCTGACCCCATTTAATTTCTCTATAATAACTATTTAATTATAACGTTATGCTATTTAGCAAGTGAATGTGATATTGATGAAGTGGAGCCGATTTTATCGATTGGCTAGGACTCGTTATAAAATAAACATATAGTACTTATAGAGTCATACAATGAAGTGTAGCATAATGAATGGAGCGGTGAATATTATAAACTGTACGAATAGACGACCTTGGGTAGCTGAGACTCACTAATGAGGTCAAAAGATATAATTATGTATTAAACTAAGTTTATGTTAACTTTATACTAGTGCAATCGTTCTGTGAACGAAAGCAAGATTTTGAAATGATTGAGGTTGTCATGACTAATAAGCATGAGGCACGAAACGCTCAGCTTTCTAGCCCGCCCTCAGCCAATGTAACTTGAATTTTAAATTGATTAAATAGTAAATTAATGGCCACACTGCAATAATTTTTATAACTATCATTAGATATAAAAATCGTATCGGATCTATCTTATTAAAAAACTAGTATTTGTCAAGTTCTTCCCTTTGACTGTGTTCTAGATTGCTTGTCTTTTTCTGAGAACTATATTTCACCCCTCGATCTCCATACATATTCAAATCAGCAATTTTCCTTTTTTATTGAATTAATTATATCATTCACCCATGGTTTTTTATTAGATTATTTTCTTTTCCTTTTATTTCCTTTTACTTCCTTTACATGTAACTGTTTATTATCATGTATCTACTTCCATTCACTAACATTATCAAGTAATTAAACATAAATGATAGTTATACATTATATATATATATATA
>JAMXBB010000007.1:22991534-23026464 GCA_024138015.1 Lumnitzera littorea
AAAAAAAAAAAAAAAAAAAAAAAAAAAAAAAAAAAAAAAAAAACCGTGGGGGGGGGGTGGGGTGGCGGATCATTGTTTTTGGAGCTCCTTCTATATTATTAAAATAGAAACCTTAGAATTATTAAATATTGTCTTAATAATTTCGGGATTTTATAGTTACTTGTAGCTCTAAACTATTGCAAGTGATGGTACAAAATGCGAATGACAACCAATGGACGGTGGTGATGATTGACTATTAAGTAAAATGTCAATACTATATGTTTCAATTTTTTCGAAAAACACAAATAATTTTCCTCCTTTTGACTAGTATTTTCCATGATTATCAACTTCATTGACATTAGCCACTACTTATATTGCTTTTTATTATCACTTGTTATTAAAAGTCAAAAAATATATTTCTTGTTCAAATTATTACAATATCAATTACTGATTGCAAAACTTTGGGCATAATAAACTTTAAAAAAATAAAAAAAGTTTAGAAAATGTCTTCCCAAAACAACCTGCCTTGCCTAGTGAAAGCAAAGCGCTAGTGCGCTACACGAAGTTCAAATGGGAGGCAACCGGGTATTTATACCAAAGGTCCGTCTTATAGTAATCGTAGCCCGTAGGGATTGACGTAACAGGAGTTCTAAATTATTTGTTTTCGTGTACGAGTCAAAATTTTGAACTTTTAAGATTATGATATAACTAGAATACCTTGACATTTTCCATGTCCTCATTTTCTTTGCATGCCACATTATTTTCAGCATGATACGTCGCACACCAAGAATTAAGATAGGAACAAATAGAATTTGCACATAGATTATACCTCAAATGATATACTTTTTAAAAATATAATTTGCTTAGATAAATGTTCTTTCCAACATGTTGACATTTTAAATTTTCTCGAAAGGGAAAAGGATCTTATGATATTTGGTTTATACTCTCATTCAATGCTTGATTTATATATATATATTTTTTTTTCTTATTAATAGCGAGGTTGGGATTTTAATAAGATATGTCTCATAAATGGGTTTTTGATACAAAAATTTAGACTTGCAATCCCTTATATAGTGCATGGTTATCATTTATTTAGTCTTCATTAGTTGCATGTTTTCAATTTGATCCTGATGTTGTACTTAATTTCATCATGCACACCATACGAGGGTGTATGTATACTAGTGTGGTTATATAAGCACCATAATTTTTTATTTTAAAATGCTAGTAGACGTATAGAAGGAAATCAGAATTTGAGAATGTTGCTTTTTCCTTGAATCAAAATGGATGGGGAAGATAGTTAAAGAAAGAATAGTGACAATTGGCAAGACTAATAACAAAGTGGTGACGGTGAATGACAAGGAATTTATTAATCACATCTAAGTTTTGCTTATATAAATTCATTTGCAATTATACCATATAGAGCTCCGTACAAGCCGAGTTTAGAATGGGACCCGTATTGGAACCACCCCACTAGGGTCGAAACCAAACGTGGCCCGTGAAGCCAATTCCATATCTGAGCAAAGACTCACCGAGTACACAAACCCTGGGCGATTTCATCTTCCAAACAGAGGTCCATATGGTATGGAATATGTGGATCACAAATTCATCTCTTAGAGTGGTCAAGTTATTTAGATGATGTGATTTATGGTTACATAAGATGCGCATCATGGTCCTATAACGGGATCAAGAGCCAAGAAATTACAAAAGAAAGCTCCATGATTGAGTTTGTTCCATTGAAATTATAAGAAAGTATATAACGTCATAATATGATTATAAAGTTGTTTATATTTTTATGTAATCCTAATCATAGATTTGCAAATTAAGAAAAATTAAATAGATGTTTGAGAGGATCCATTTTCCATATAAGTAGGTTGTTGACTATCATTCTTTTGCTAGTCTTAAATAAGGGAATTATGATAAAAGATATTAATAAGACTACAAGTGTATAATGGAAAGTGACTAAATATAGTAAGGATAGATTAAACCGACTATGAATAGAGAAGTCAGTACAAGATGATTATATATATTATATTGTTATAATGCGATAAGGTCAACTATTATATGGAATAGATTGATTGAGAACCGATTGTCAATACCAATCGTGGGTTAAGAAATTAGGATAAATCGATTTCTATTGATATCATTGGATCACTTATGAAGGACTATTATTATGGCTAAATAATTGTTCAAACAACGGTTTTTAAATATATCTATTATGGAGGTCATCTTGATATAATTGTGGATTGAATAATATTTGATCAGACTGGATTGCATTATTGGATTAGTCTTAATCATAATCACTGTATGCACTCTCTCACATATTTGATTAGACTTAATCACATATCAAGTCATAAAAGGTGTGGATCAAATTCAATTCAATGTTGGAATTTTTTAAGCGACTCAAATAATTAAATCTCAATGCTTATAAAAGTTATCCTAATTGAAGGTCTCAGTGAAGATTTTTCATAAGTATATAATATAAGGCTATTGTGACTCATTTTATAATTTACACATGAAGGATTGAATCGGGAAATTGATCCCCGATACTTCATAAATGTATAAAATGTTTTTTTTTTATGCGAAAACATGAATTTCATACTTATTAAATAAACTAAAAGAAACAAAGATTTAAAGATCCAATCTGAAAATAGATACATCTCTTTTATAAAAATGCACTACATCAAAATGAAATTATTATTATTTTTTTTACATAATCCCAAATTGAAATACATAATTTTAATTGGACAGTCCCATATAAGGATGACAGAAGGAGAAAAAGAAAAATCTAAAAAAAATTAACGAGAAATCAAGATTTTAATGCGGCTTTTTATTTATTAAAGGAGAGATAACTGTAACTCTTTAAATCTAGATAAAAACAAATTTTATTTTAGAGAAGTAAAAGGTTACATCAAATAATGTGAACGTAAAGTTTTATTTGAGCGAGAAATCGTAGAAGGAGAATGCTTTTTTAACTTCTTTCTTCGAATTGCATTCTCCTGTAGGATCAGAAAAGAACTATTGGTTTGATTTAAAATAGATGACGCATTTGAAATGTTAAGAATCGGATGGAACCGAGCTTTACATTCCATGTTTCAGACATTTCGATGGGATTATGTGGGTGTCTAAACTGATTGCGACGGGTAAACCGGAATCTACGATATTGAATTTTAACTCTCTCTTCAAGTGATACAAAGCAAAGCATCCATGTAATGTAAGCCACATGCTCACTTCAAGATAAGAAAAAGATGAATATTGGAATTTTACGTCTCTTATCAACATGGTCGAAAAGGAATCTCAAAATACATCAGATGCTCCCAGGAGCAACACTTTGACCGTTTAGGCCAATCATAACAAGACACGCGAGCCGGGTATCATAATTTTTTGACGGACTTTTTTTCGTTATGGTCATTTTCATTTTTAGCTGATCTTTTTTTTTTTTCTTTTCTAAGAAAAGGTTTTTTATCTATTATGAAAGTATTTTATGCTATATGAACTATTGAGACTACGGTTTTACAGTCAAGTGTATTAATATTAATATTGATCTCTTCTTAATTAAATAAATCGGGTTTAATTTTTTTTTCTTTAAATTTTACAATATAATTCAATTTATTGGAAAAGAAAAAAGCTATCCTCATTAAAATTTGTTGATATGATACAAGAGTAACTTTCTTTTATAGTTATTATGAATCGGATCCAAATACATTATAGGTATAAATTTGGGATAAAGTAATTTTGCTCATAATAGTTAGCCTAGTTTGTATCTTTATCTATATGCTTTGTATCATAACTTACCATATATAAGAGAAATATTATAAAAAACGAGAAATGCCTTTCACATATCACAGAAGATGATTAGAATAAAGTGGAAGTACCATTTCAACAATCAAACTTATTTGATAAATTTTTACACATCTATGCAAATTATATTAATTTTAGAGACTATAACCTGTGTATCATCCATCTATACATCATTTTTATAATATTTCTCTATATTTAGTTTCCTAATTTCATGGAGGTCTCTCTCCCATCCGTTGATACCACAGTCCACCTGTAAACTAAAGACACGTAATACAACTCACACATAAACACCCATAAATACCCCCCCTCTGTCTCACCTTCCCTCCCTCTACTCCCAAAACACCCACAAGAACACAACCCCCCCTCTCTCTCTCTATTACAACTATATAAAGGAAAATGGTCCGACCCGTATTCGTCATAGAAGCATCCGAAGCAGAATCCATGGCCCAAAAAAGGGGGCAGACACTCCTCCAACTCCTACCCACCCTTGTTAAGCCTGCCCAAACCCTAGCCCGCCCACCCATATCCAACTTCCAAGTGGGTGCAGTCGGATTAGGTTCATCGGGTCGGATCTTTATTGGTGTAAACCTCGAATTCCCAGGTCTCCCTCTCCACCAGAGTGTCCATGCAGAACAGTTTCTCATTACCAATCTCTTCCTTCACTCCGAAACCCGCCTCCGCTACCTCGCCGTCTCCTCCGCCCCCTGCGGCCATTGCCGCCAGTTCTTGCAGGAGGTCCGGGACGCACCCGATATTAAGATCCGGATCACTGACCAAACACAAGATGTCGTAAAGGTAAAACCTTTACTGTATCTTTTATTGTAAAGATCAAATCTTTGATCTTTTCTCGTTAGTGAAATTCAAAATTACTATACTCATTTAATTATAATTATATGGCAATAAGGAACTAAAATAAATTCTGATAATTGTTACCAGTTATCGAGCTGTCCCGCAATTATACCGTTAATTGTTATCAATTTTGCATTTTTGTATCGTGCAAAATTTAGTTTTGACAATAATAGAATGAAATCCAATAATTATATTCAATGAACCATAAGATAGTGACATTTTTATCTAAATGTGGAAATCATTGGTATAAAGTAACGTCTGATCTTTTATTTTACGTGACGCAACTTTTATATTTGAATATGAAAAATTCCTAGTTTATGATTATTGTACTTTTATATAGCTATAAATTGTATTATATGAAAAGTGTAATCAGTGATTGGTTCTGATTGTGGAAATTTTGATTTAGGAACCGTGTCAAGATGGTCTAGAAGAAAACGGGTATGACCCGTTAGCTCGGTTTTTACCCGAACGATTTGGGCCCAATGACCTTTTGGATAAGGACGTGCCATTGCTTTTAGAGCCACAAAATAATGGGTTGTCTTTATTGAATGAATCAAGAGCGTCACATGATTTATGCAATGGCGTGTGTGATGCATCCGCCATATGGGATGGTGACGAGGATGATGCTCTCACACGCGCTGCGCTTGAGGCTGCTAATGCGTCTCACGCGCCATACAGCAAGTGCCCATCTGGAGTGGCACTGAGGGACTCCAATGGGATGGTGTACAAGGGGTCGTATATGGAGTCAGCCGCCTATAACCCAAGCCTAGGGCCCGTGCAGGCGGCGCTCGTGGCGTTTATAGTCGGTGGTGGGGGTGGCTATGAGGTAATTGTTGAGGCAGTTTTAGTGGAGAAAGAAGGGACTTTGGTGAAACAAGAGCACACCGCTAAGCTATTGATGCAATTGGTTTCACCTAAGTGTGAGTTCAGAGTGGTGCATTGTGGTGTGAATAAATGTACAAAAGCTTCTTTCTGATTTTATGGTAAGAATCTAATATGTGTTTGCAATACGCAAAATGTGAAAATAATTAAAAATTAAATAAAAAATTGGGTTGCCAAATTGTGCATTTAACTGTTTGAATTTATGTGAAATTAACATAAAAAATGAGCATTGATCAAATGAATATATGCGTAACACCTACCTTTTTAATCTTAGTTTGTTTGAAGTCTTTTTGCTTATCAAGTTCGAGAGTTCTTGAGTTTTGGCTAAATCCTTTTAGTTACATTCTATCTGGGCGTATATATTAAAAGGTAAAAAAATCTCGTCTTATGGAGAACTTTTTTTGTTAGACAAATATAAATACTTTCAGTTGATAAAAATGGAAATCCATTTCATTCTACCAAACATGAAGCTACATTAGACGAAATTAAAATTTCTTTATCACTTTAACCAATACAAATAATTACAACTATGAACTGTCTTTTATGGGAGAAAAACCCTAGCAGTAGGTACCGTAACCAACTAAAACAAAGCATTCATAATTTGACATGAGGCAAGCCTTATGGCCCCTTTTGGCATCAAGCGTCATGCTAGAACTTACAAAACATTATACGTGGAAGAAATGTTGTACCTACCGCATCAAATTAAAATTAGTTCCAATAAAAGAAAAAGAACAAAAATGAAAATAAAAAATAAATAAATTAAGTATGCATTAACTGCTATCTTCTCCACTGTAAACCTCCAGGTCGAGTAACCTATTCTGTTTATAAAATATATCTTTAAGGTTTAACAAAACATAAAATCATCATCTTTGAATAAAATAAGTTTCACGATATAGCATATCTAAAGTTGAAAATTGATCCACCTCTTTAATCACAGCAAAAAAAAATCGTTCCTTGATCCTGTTTTCTTTGATGGATATTGTTTTATAACCCTAATGGACAAGAGTAAAGCTTATTTATATCTATTTAACTTTTAATTCGATATGTCAATCAAATATCCAAATAAACATATTGGATTTAATGTACTATTAAATTTAAAAAGATATAATTAAACCATCAAAATTTGTTATTCCATATCAGTTAGTTTTATAAATTAGATAAATAAATAAGTGACTATAATTTATAGAGATATCTTTCCATCATCGGATGATATTATTTAAAAATTTTTCAATAATATTTGCTTATGGCCCATACACCCAACAAGGCTACCAACGACCTTCCTAAGAGTAGTAGGAATGTCAAGGTGTCTACACACGAATTCGCATGCCTAAGTAACGCAAATAGAGTTGCTTGGCCAATAATTGCGAAAGCGTTGGTGCTCCCAGTGAATGTTAAAGCTGCTCTGACAAGTCTCAGCTTAACTAATATAATAAATATTAATAATATTTATTTCATTATACAAATATATAATATTTATTAATACTAAATTAATCTTTATAAAACATTAAGAGCAGTGGTGAAAAATGTGAGAAAGAATAGCATGACACCGATAAAATATTAAAATATATGAAAAAACTTATGAATAAAATATAGTTTCTTAAGATACTAACATATCAATATAAGTAACTTTTATAATTATCATGGGATATCCATGCTCTCAGTAGTGAGCAATTATGGTGATCTTAAAAATTATATGAAATATTTTGGTTTTTCGTTTTTCAGTGAAAATAAAATGAAAATTTTACATCGGAGCCGCCACTGAAAATTAAAAGAAAAATGTCTGTTTTTCTTTTTTCAGTGAAAATAAAATGAAAATTTTACGTTAGGTTGCTCGGTGCTCATGACCTAACTGATGTCCGGGTGTTTCATGCAAGTTTCCCGTTCTTAAATTTTAGGGATAATTAGCGTAGGTCCTACCACTCAGCTAGTCAAGTTGCGTCGGTACGGTCTCTTTTATGGGTTTCATAAAAGTGTTTCTAAAGAACACCGATGAAATAATTGTGCGTCATTTTTATAATCATATTTTTGACAATCTGGGGGCTTAAGACTTTGTCTGTATGGTGGAAAAGTAAACACAGGAGGCGATAGAGAGAAATTATTTATTCTTTAATATTTTTATTTGGAAAAGGAAAAAGAAAAAGTAGAGGAAAAAAATTTTAACTCAAAATTTCCATGAATTCTAATAAAAATCATTCCCTCTAAATTAGAGAGGATTTAAAAAGAAAGTACTCCAATTTACTTAAATACCTTTTACCAAAGAAAAAATAAAACATTTTAAAATTTTAAGAATATTTTGGTATTTTAGTAAGTTTAAAGAAAAAGATATTTAATATTATACTTTTTATGCATAATTATTCCTTCCCATTTTCTTTTTATCCATATAAATATTTTCCTTTTATTTTCTTTTTTTTTTTCTATTTCTTTTCGTTTAATTTGTTCCCTCATCCCAAAGATAGTGTAAGCAGTGTAATTAAAATGGTCCCGAATTTTCAATGGAAACTACTTACACGTATACTTGCAAATTTTTATTTCTCATGATATCATGCTTGTGCAAACTTTACATTTATGGGATATGAGCTGTAGGGTTAGCATTTATGTACCCCTCTCCACTAATTCGGTTGGCACGATTATGAACATATTAGAAAAACCCAACATTATAGATAGATGGGTAAGGCCTGTTTTAATCTTTTTACAAGTCTACCAACCCATTTTAAATTAGGTCTTCTTCTTCTTCTTGCATAATCCATTTATAATAGAGATCTTATGTAATTAATAATTAGTGCTATGTGTTGCACCTATATTTTAAATTTATTCTCCCACAAATGATATTTCAAAGTGGAAATTTAACATTTTTTTATTTTTTATTTTTTAAACCCAAACTTTCATTTAGTTTTGGTTGTTTGCTTACGGACATAGTATTGTAGAATCCACGATCATCTCTTGTATATAGGATTGATCGTATGAGTTTCATTTATGATGTCATCTTTGATATATTATATAAATCTCATTTTGAGACATTTTTGCCTCTAACATCCTAATTAAAAAATGATTTTTTTCTTTACCGTAATCTTTGCGTTTACTTCTTTTTACAATGTAATACTTTAGGATCCTATACCTTACACATTCGCAAAATTTAGTGTTTCAACTATTCAAACCTTTTCTTCGTTGCATATCTTGGAGTTTAACAAATTCGTTTTTATAGACTTTTGTTTCTAGGTAATTTTCTTAATGGACTTTGATATACGTATGTGAAGATTTATTTTAGATTTAGTAGTGGATAAAATAAAAGAATGCAATACTAATACGTACGTGATGAATAGGTTCAAATCTCGTTCTCTATAAGTTGTAATAAATATAGTTGGTCAGAACAAGAGTATTAAAAAAAAAAAAAAAAAAAAAAGAAGTGAAAGGTCCACTACGTGTTTTTCCTAAAATTAAAATAAAAAAAGAAAGATATTTTATGGTATAAGATAATTTACAAACAACTCAAAGCGTTGTTTTATGCTTCTTTAGTGACTCTTTTGGAATTATAGTAATGCTTTTAGATTATTTACATAAATTCAAAGGTCTATTTATATCTAACCAATAATTTAAGAGATGTATTTGCAATAATATCTTGCTTTCTTTTCTTGGTCTCTTATTTTATTATTTATTCATATATTTTAAAATTTAAACTATTAAATTCAAAATTTATTTAATGATTTAGATTTAAAGGAGTATAAATTAAGAGTTAGATAGATAGTAACATCGGTTTTATAAAAAATAAAGATGAGATCGTAGAAAAATCTAATTTATCTATGTAATGTTGTTAGCTAATTTCCCTAGAATTAAAACGATCATAATTTCTTCAAAATGTTGATCTTCTAGAGCCCAATAGTTACAACTTCCGATATCTAATATTCCATCATTGAATCATGCTAAAAGAACAGAAACTATCATCGTCCCTTTGAAATGTCATCCTCCGCAAAAATTTCTACCATCACCAAGGTTGTTCTCCTTTCACACTGAAATCCAATGAAAAAAATGTTTACAGCTCGTAGATCTGTTAAGACACATGAATGAAGAGCATCTGAATTTTTGGCCAAAAAAGCTGGTCTAGGAGGAAGAATAAGAATCCGATGCAGTGTCTCTAAGTTGTACGGTTGTAGAAGGAGGCAACACACTCGATGATCCAGTGCTTTCGACATCCTCCACCACCAACAAATCAACCGTATTCCTTAAAACGGCATGAAGCAACACCACCGCAACTCCAATCAATAATCCAATGACAACATTATCTATGGTGCTCATGAAATAGAGCACGAGGACGGTTGTTAAGAACAAAACCGCGGTCGCAACCCGATTGTCAATGACTCTGCCTAACAAAATTATAGGATCCTCCCGTAGGAAATATATATATGACCATATGATCATCATAACTGCAAACATGATCAATGAGAACGGGTGACCAAACAGGCTCAGGAATAGAACGAACGATACGATAATCATGTAGTTTATTTGGAAAACCGAAATGTTTATTTGGATCCTTGCGATGGACTCGATCCATGTGGTGGGGATAGAAATTGAGGAGAATTCGAACATCTCCTTCCATGGCCGTCGCGAATCGAGGCCGGTTTGGATCCGTGCTTTCGCCTGGGAAAGGAAGTCTGGACTTGTGGTAGGTGGAGAGGGAGGATCTATTGTTCCGTACGTTGTCATTTTTATTTTTTTTTATTTTTTGATAACAGAATAATGAATAATGAATAATGAAATAGAAGGGAAGTAGTTTTGAATTTTGACCGACAGAATAAATGAGATACAAGTCCGTGATTCTCGTTCTTTCATGGAAACAGATCCCATAAGCAGATAGGATTTTATGTCTTAGGTGTCAGTCAATGCTTTCCGTGTATCAAGGTTTTATGTTATGAGCTGGTGGGAAGTAAAAAATTCGGTCTTACACAACCCCCAAAACCCTATGCAGTTAAACAGGTGAGACGAAGATTGGGCAACCAATTAAATATGCCCCGCATTCCTTCAAGCAAGCTAAGTGATCTTTGGAAACCAAGGAGATATTAAATCGAGTTATCAGCTGTGACCCCGGAAAAATTTCCAGAAGAAAAGTAAAAATAATTCTCCATTAACAACTCCACCCAGTAAGCAATATCATTTTCTAGACAAATGCAGAAACTTAAATCAACTAAAAGAAAAAGAACGAGCAGCCCACTTAAATAGACCAACATTTTACATGATCTGGGAATTAAAAGGAAATGAACTACTGCCCACCAATAGCAAGCTTTTGAAGAAGAATAACATGATCATAATATATGAGATCAGAACTTAAAAGTGATTATACCGTATCATTACTTTTGAGTAATTGGATTGGAATTTTTCACAATATTAACATGATTAAATTAAAACAAGAAATGACTTCTAAATTACACATATGATTTCTGATTAAAGAGAGAAAAAAAAATAAAATTGTATTTGAACAGTAAATTAACAAATAATACACACTACATTCCAACAAAGTTATAATTTTATAGATAGAAATTTTCCAACCTTTTTCGATAACATCTCAACTTTGGTAATAATTCATTAGGTGAGGATTATATTTGATACCTAAATTTTATATATTTTCACAATTAACTACTTGAAATATAAAAGTATCGGTTTGCTACTATAGATTTGGGGATTTAATTGCAGTGGTCATGTATGTATTTCGTGAGTTTTGTGCTACATGTAAACTTAAAGGAGTGACTTGGTAATAATATGTAAAGGAAGATTTAGAGCGAAAGAGGTAAAGAGGAGAAGTAAGTAATCTTAGGAAGCTCAAATACACGTGTGACAGTCTAACAGCACAACAATATTTCTCCAATCTTTGAAAAGTTACAAAATGATGAGAAGTTGTTGAGTATTTATAGATTCAGGCCATCAATGATATCCGTCGAATCATGTTGATAGTCACTGGCCAAGATAAATCCTCATGTTAATTGGTTCCTCGATCGGCTTATATTGAGTCTAAACCCATAGATAGCATCTCTAAGTAATGAGCTTCATTGAGAAAGATTGAACACAGATAAACTTATTCAATAATCTCTACTTCAAATCTATTATGCCAAATTTTCTTAGGTTATCTCATTTTATAGATTTAACTCTCTAAGCCTTATTATTTAACCCAAAAAACTAACTCAAGTTATTATTAGACTTAAATCCCATACAACAACCTACAAATTTTTCAAGATTATTGATAATACCTAGATTAGGTGTTTAATTATCAATTTGAACAAAGTTCAAGTAGTTAATTACAAAAATTAGCAAGATGCAAGTGGTTAATTATGCAAAATTTAGATAACAAATTGACAATTTTAAAGTTCTGTTAATTAATTATAAAAATAAATAAAACTTAAATACCAAATGAAACTTATCCTAATTCTTTTATAGTCATGGTTGGACTGAACTCCGGAGTTAATATTACCTAGTGCAATGAATACTCCTCTTGAGGCTTAAAATATTTCTCCTCTCATCAAATGACACTTATCCTAATTCATTTATAGTCATGGTTGGACTGAACTCCGGAGTTACGAATACTCCTCTTAAGGCTTAAAATATTTCTCCTATCATCACTTTTGCTTTTTTTACATTCTTTTTCCATGTCATTGCGGTATAATTGTCATGATAGCTTTTGCAATTCTTTTTCTTTTTTTTTTTTTTCTACTTTGTTTTTCTATGTAATTGTCGGTCATGATATCTTTGCCCATTTACATAACTTACTTCTTGACATAAAAATCTTTTTGGTCGTCAAACCATACATAAGTGATACTCGGAGAGATATATGCATATTTACTTATTACCTTAATATTTTTCTTTTTTATTTTTCACAATAAAGCCTTTATAAAGTAATGCAATTTTAAGTAAAATCCATTTTGTCCATGTTCGGTAATAATGTTGATATCGCACTTAAAGTTACTAAAGAAAAAAAAATGTTTCTTTCTTTTTTCTTTCAAACAAGAAGAAAAGCATTTTTTTTTCTTTTAATTAATTAAATAATACTGAGGTGCGTTAAAATTATGAATATTACTTCTAGTCTTATCAATTTTCACTAGCATTAGGCAAAAAAACCATGAATTACGAATCAAACCATAAAACGAATCGAACCGAAAAATTGATTTTTTTACAAACCATTTGGTTCGCGGTTCTATTTAGTTATATATAAACAATTCGGGAAAGCAAATCGAACAAAACCATTTTAAACTGAACCAAACCAAATTGAACCATTTGGTTAAACGAAACAAAAAATTTATGCAATTGTTTTGTATTTTTTAAAAAAAAATTCATTAATTTTTATGGATTTCTTCAAACTTTTTTATCTTAATATTTTTTTTCTTATTTCTAAGTCAATTATTAAGATTAAATTAAGCGAGTTTCATTTAAAATTTCACATTTAAAATAAAGTCTTTTATTTTTATCCAATCAAGTTGAGTTTATTAAGATCTTGTGCAACTTTTTACTAAGTATCATTATATATGATAAATATATGAGAAATTAACTGGAAACATATAAAAGTTTAATATAAAGCAAAATATGTTATTGAAAATAAAAATATTTAACAAAAAATTGACATAGACAATTCAAACCATAGATCAAACTAAGTCAAAATAATTTTAGTTATGTTTAAAAAATTTACAAACCAAACCATATACTTAAGTTCAACTTAAAAAAAAAAAAAAAACCATTATATTAAATTCGACTTGATAAAAAAGATAGATCGTATCGAACTAAATCGCATCCATCTCTAATTTTCACCATCATCTAAATGCTTCTTTCCTATTGTTTATACATATTCATTCTCTCTCTCTCTCTTGTTTTTTTAAGCTAGATTATACATTATAAGTAAGGATTAGGAATCAAACTTAATATATCTCGTTAAGTGGTCAATATTAATACTACTTAATTACAAAGATCTTTATACTTAAATGTATATGTATCCCTTTAAATAAATTGACCTCGATATGGGTTTACCTTGGTATTATTCCCTTTATTCAATAACAACTGAGTAGGTTGGTAATTTAGAATCCAAACATGATACGATATAATTTAAATCGATTAGTATATAAAAAAATCAATATAAGATACAAAAGGATTATATTTGTTTAAACATGGTTAAATTCGTGTTTGATTTTGGATTAAGCTTCCAAATCCAAACACGAAACATGCTATATATTCTCATAGCTATATATTCTCGATATTGCATAATAGTTTAAATGAGTAAAAAATTATAAACTTATGTATATTTTTGAACTGTCTTTTTTGAAAATTTAATAAATAATATGATAAATTTGAAAATTAACATTGGTAATAATACTAATATCCATTTAAGTCATGATTTTACTTAATTTAATGATATTACATAACTTAAATTTATTAATATTATATATTCTCCTTATTTTATCATTGGTTAAATAAGCAAAAATTTACAAACTCCTATGTAAATTCTTTAACTATTTAACAAATAAATATGATAAATGTAAAAATCAATACCAACAATAATACTAATATTCATTTAATCCATAGTTTCACTTAATTTTATAATGTTATACAACTTAAATTTTTGGATTTCCTTTATTTGATAAGATTTTACTTCACTAAAACTTTTATTTAAGATATAGTTTTATATTAAATATAAAAATAATGTCATTTTTCTTTATAAAGTTTAAATATTATTATCATATTTTTCTTTTCATATCAATAAATATTTTATAGATTTAATTATAACTTTTTAATAAATAAACTAATCTAATCTAAATATGAAATTCAATTATTAAATAAATCATGTCATAAGTTGAAATTTTTTAAACATAAACTCGTTTAAATATGAAAATAAGATACAACATGATAATTCTTATTGCCAACATGAAAACAAGATACAACATGATAATTCTTATTGCCAACCCTACAACTGAGGATACCTTCTTTTTTGGGTTAAGGTAATTTTACACCACCACCCACCCACCCCCACCCCCACCTCTTTTCTCTCTCCTTTCACCTTTTGATATTTTTTGGCAATAAGACCAAAAATGTACCCACACACAAATATAGAAAATAAAAGAGCAATAAAACACCAAGGTATAAATTTCCACAATGCTTTATCAATTGTATCAATGTTTCTTTGAAGAAAAGCATATTAACACAAATTTTGATTTCTTCCATTTTCTTTTTCCTCCTAACATTTCACATAATATATTACGTGAAGTTGATGCTAATCCCCAATGCCATGCTTACTCCATCGGCACTATCTGCCTCGAGGATTCAAGTCTATTAGCGACAGCAGTTTGCGTTAGTTTATTTTTTTCAATAATTTAGTTAGTTATTTTTCATTATGTTGTATACTTTATTATACTATTATATTCAATTTTGACACACGTAGCACGTCTGCTAGCACATTTAATGCCAAATGAAACCGGATGGGGTCCTCGTGATTGATTTTGGCCGTAAAATTGTCTGCAAGAGTGCAAGATATCGATGGTACAAAATCCAAATGCAGCCTGAGGGTGTCGTGTCCAATAAGAAGAACAGCAATATGGATGCATGGTAGCCACATAAACATATTATTCTGAATTTCCATACAACCATCCAAGGCTCGTCATAGTACAAGAAAATTATTCTAATGGAATATTTTCTATGATGCAATGAGAGAGAAGCTTTCTTTATATCATTTGTTTGATATAAAATCACTACTTCTCACATATTCGGTGGGAGGACCTTACCATGGTAAACCTTCCAAGGTCCATAGTAGAATGTTGGCCGCAGGATAGGCACCGCTTCACCAGGATGATCTTCCCAGTATTTCTCCTGCTCAATAATCAGGATAACTCTTAAATCAGACTAACCTCATTAACTGCAACACAATGAGTATCAAACATACCATTGCTAAAATTGAAATTTTTAGGGACAGAAAAAAAAAAAAGTATCCATTTCATGAATGGGGATGCCAAGACATATTCCATGAATGATATGACGCTATGTCAAATAATGTAGAGAACTTGTAAAAATATAAAGACCTCGGTTAGGTGCACGCTATGAAGAAATAAGAATCCAGCATGTAAATGATTCACAAGGTTTTTTTTTTTAATGGCTCTATGGATATTGCTTTCATGATAATATCATAATAACACAACACACACTTCTTATAGTCACCATAGACTCCACAGTAGTACTCATGTCTGTTAACACGGGTCATTCGGGTAGACGAAGAATCTGAAAATGGAAGTAAGATGGTATTATGAACCAAAAGTGAACCTTATTGATAAAATCAGAAATCAAGATATACAAACCCTAATTGATAGTTCAGACCTAAACCAGGGCAAATATGCTCCTAGATTCAAGAGGTTTAAGCTCCTACACAGAAGGTTTACTCCTAAACTCTCTAGAAGAAAATAAAAACCGAGTTGAATATCCTCTCTCACCTCCTGACAATTATCTATAGAGCTAATTTCCATCTTACAACCAATGACAACTACTAACAAATCATACCCTCTAATGACTCTAGAAATGCGACTATTTCCAACCATAAGAATACCGCTTCTAAAGAATCTAGTTTTCCTCATGGGGAATAGCCATGCAACTATCGATCAGGTTCTTCTCATCTTGATTGCGCTGCTCCGATAGAGATCCATGGTGTCTTCAAGACAATCCTCTTCCAAAATTATGAAGAGGACGAAAGGGAATCCCTTTTTCTTTTTTCTCCATAATAGTATCTTTTCCTATCATACCCATGCATTAGCATACTACAATACACTTGAAGCTTGTGAACAGATAGATTTTGTGGGCACACGGGAGCTGCGCAGGCCTTGCTAAACAAACCCCAATTCGGAAGTCAGGAAAGGGGCACTCCGGCAGAAGGAGGAACTTTGCTCCCCTCCAACACAAGGCCCGTGAATCCTAAATGCAGATTGCCAGACCGGTCGCTATGGGTATGAGCAAACCACCACCACCACACACATGATCAGGAATAGAGTGCCAGAAACTATAGTCGCCATTTCAATCACCTCCAAACCATTACATATCTTCCTCAACAACAAAGCCCATCTCCATGGTGACTAATGCGGGAGTCCGCACTCTCAAGTGAACATCATCCTAGTCAGTTCAACTAATAGCCAAGTAATAATTCTTCAGAAATCTCGGCAACCAAATACCCAAAGTTTTCAATGTATTAAGCCATAGAAAGGATTTGTCGAATGGCAACTAAGCACTCATACAGATAAAGAGCTTCGAGCTGAGTATAACGCAATAACAATTCATGTTCCGACATTTCCCACATCAAGTGAGGAAATCATCGTGAAGTATGCAAAACCAACGGAGAGTTTATCCTTCCGTTGAGAAGAAGGTGAGTTGAACTTTTATCACAAAAGAAATTTGATTTACCTCAAAGTATTGCTCGGTCAGAGTGATCCAACCGATAGGATCCATTACATCAAAGGAAGACAGAACCACATGTGAAGCTGCAAGACAAACCACATCCATAGAGCAGTCCATCTTAGCTATGTAGAAATGAAGGTAAGAACTAAATTGAGTTCCTTCTCTGTCCTCAGAACCCCTACTTATAGAGCTAATTTCCTACTAACCACAAAAGACAACTACGAACAGATTATTCACTAGAGCTAATTTGCTACTAACCACGAAAGACAACTACTAATAGATTATTCACTCAAACAACTATTTACTTCTAGATACTTCTACATATGTAAAGCTACTACTCTAATGACTCTAGATGCACTATTTCCAATCATAATAACTAAAGAAGCCATAATTGTATTTTTGTCTGTTAACTCAGATGAAGAATCTGAAAATGGCAGTAAGATGTCAGTTTAGACTTGATCGGATTATACATGTACCTATGTATGGCAGCACAGACAGCACTGCATCTCAAAGATATTGTAAGATGGCAAAGAAAAAATAAAATAAGTGCCCAGCTACTTCGCAGTTGGAATTTGGTACAGGCTCAACAGTATCTCGCTTCTAGAGATGAACAAAGAAGCGGATATTTCTCAGTGATCCTAGCACAAATACCAAATCAGTTTGAAAAGTATCATTAACGTTATGGATCAGCTACATAAGACAGAAAATTGATCGATGATTTCTACGCGTCTCATAATTGTCACACACCAAGAAAAATTGAAACCACCATCTTTCAGTGTAAATAAGCCAGAAAAAAGGTCACATTTACTTATCCATCTACACTATTTTTCTTACACGTGCTTTTCCAACATTTGATGAAAAAAAAGAAAAGAAAAGAAAAAAGAGTTGAGCACAAATCACTAAAACAAACAAAACTAGTTGACAATCACAAGAAGAAATAACAAGATATTTCCCTTTTTTCCCCAAGTTGAAACATGTAAAATTAAAGATTGAAAGAATACTCGCATGGTACAAAATGATACCTTGTGGAGTTGCTCAGTGATTGCAGCTCCAATGACCCCAGTATAGAAGGCTGCAACATAGGTTATGATCAATGGCCTGAAAGGTCTAGGTCGTTTGTATGGTTCAATCATATTCCAAAGAAGGTGTCTTTCCCATCTTGTGTACAAGTAGTCAGCGTACTTTCTCCACAAATAGGTCGCCATATTTTTAAACCCTTGTCTTCCCTTGCCAGCTGCAGAACAAAAAATACCATCCGGTGAAAAGCCAACATGGGAGCAAAACTCCCCCTTTGCTACAATTCACGAGGTAAACAGAATGGACAGCCAAGAAGGACTTCACCTTCAACATTTGTTACACAACTGTATGTTATCTACTCTCCAGTTTACCATAATACGATCACTTTTGGTTTAATGCTATCTAACAGATAAGCCTTTACGTAAGTTAATTTCATGCCTAAGAACAATAGTAATTATTTCACCCAAAAACGAATAATAGAAATTGCTTATATTTTATAATAAAATCATGTTTCTATGCTCTCAATTTCATATTAGCATGCCAGCGTCATTTTCGTTGGAACATGTTCCTTGAAACTGTGAAAGAAAAAGGATGAATTCAAAGGTAAAATGCATCCACTTAGTTTGCTTAATTAAGAGCTCTATATATTTACATATATCAATTTTAAGGTAATGACAATAAGAACCAAAATTCAACCTTAGGTATTTCTTAGCGGAGTTTTTAAAACAAAAAAATAAAACCAAAAAGAATAACAACCAAACAAAGAAAAGAAGTATCTCTCCATTAAAAGATTTAAAATTTAGAAAAATTCTCATCTACACCATTCACTTTTTTTCTTTTATGAGACAAGTGCAAGGCTGTAATTTAATTGGCTCTCTCTAGAGACCAAGTCCTTATTTAACTTCAGCTTTGGCCTTAATGAGATATATGGAAAGCAGAAGCTCATGCAATCTCCTGCATTCACGTCAAACCTTAGCCCTAAGACCATGCACAGTCCATAAACAAAATGATCTGGTATTCAAAAGGCAAAGGCCATCATGACACAAGCAGCATGAGGGAAAGAATTTATAGAGGAGTAAACAAACCGAGTTAGCTTGCAAATTATTTTAGTTCAGCTCAATATTTACTAAGCTCAATTCAACTATAATTGTTTGGAGCTTAAAGTCAAGCTACTCAAGTGGCTTACCAAGCAAAGCTCTCGAGCTTCAACTTATTTGGTCAACAAGGCCACAAGGGTAATCAAGTTTAGACAAATACTGATTTTCACTAAATTTGAATCAAATTTGATCTTCAATACAATGTAATCGAAAGGAATATAATCATTTTTTTTTCCCTAAATAATCAACCCACATCAAGCCTTGTTAAGTTCTTGTTAAGTTGAACTCAAACATGTGGAACAACACCTAAAGCCTAGATTGAACTCAAGAATTTAAACCCGATAGAAAGCCGAGCTTTAAGCTCTACAATGTTCCATCCAATTCAATTCCTTTACATCTGTAGGCAGTCCTATTATTGATTTTAATGCACGCAGGATAATAAGATTAGAAAAATGAGCCCTTTCTTTTATCTATTATCAAAACAAAAAATCTATAGAAGGAGCACCTATTGACAAGTGGCTCCGGAACAACCTTCTAGAACAATAGTAACTACTTACACCGCTGATAACTTTTGGGTTGTGTTTGTCCAGTTAGGCATTCCGTCGAACAGTTTGTGATACAATAGAACAACCATGATTAAGAAACAGCAACTCTGTCTTGTGTTATTACCGTTTTAATTTCATATTCATCATGCGAAAAACATGTAGACGAAGAATAACGAAAGGTTCAAAAGGGGACGTGGAATTTACAGAGAGAATATTGAATACACATTGTATATTTATATGAAAAAACAGGGATATTGCAGCTTAAAGGGAAGAAGAAAAGGGAGGGTTCGGATGTGGAATTACTTTACCGGAGTTACTACCACAGTACGACGTCCGGAAATGATGGCAATAGAGCTTAGAGCTCCAGCGTACCAAGAAGACCGATCCGTGAGCCTCCAAGAATGACGGAGGATGTAGAAATATTAATGTTGCCTTTCGTTTATTGGAAAGGACATGGTGGAAAGTTATACAATAAGTAATATTATACGGAATATATTATATAAAATAAATAAGGATAAAATCATTCGAATGCTACCGACTTTTAAAAAATATCATATTAATCATTAAATTTTTATTTTGACTATCAATACCATCTCGATTTAAAAAAATGTATAACTATACCAATCCGATGATTTTTTTATCAAATGGCGATTAGAAATCCTACACGATATTTATAACTTATCATCATCCATATAAAAATATTAAAATGTTTATTTCTTTCACTCTAAAACCACAAACTAATATAAAATGAAAACACTCTTATCTAGTGAAAAAAAAAAAAAGAAAAACCTATCCACTGCCCCTCTAAAAACCCAATCTACAAGAGACAACATTCTCATTTTACGTTTCATGTGTTTTAATTTCTGATTTTTCTTTTCGCTGGAATTTAATTTCTAATTTTTGTCATACCTTTGGAATGGTCAAAAGTAATTCTCTTATGCAATAGAGATATTATATTAAATGTATAATAGACATTCAGCTCTTAGCTGATTCTAAATGCATTTCTGGTGGATCTTGTCTATACAAACCGTGACAATGGCAACAATCCATTTTGCTCCGAGGAGGCAATGTAATTCTATTGAAAAGAGCAAAGGTGCTAGACATGATGACATGATATATAACAGCGTAGCACCCACTTAACGGCATATATAGCTTTTGGAATCTCATTGTAACGGGGCAAAGAAGATGCTTGTTTGTATCTATTGCGGGCCACGTTTGAGAAATCGCACTACCAAGAACCCTTGTGGATTTTTGTTGCATATGAATAGAGATCGAGAGATTTCTAGGCCATTTTTATGGAAACTTTTTGAATTGTCTGAGGCGAAACCCCATGAAGAAGTCTGCCGAAATCCAAGGAATTTATTTTCCCATATGAATGTCTTATTATCCACTTTTGAAGGACTTCTTGGACAGACAATAAGAGCAAAGGAAGTCCAAATTCCTGAATAAATTAAGAGGAAGAAGAATAATCCTAGAATACAAAAATAGGGCTCTAGTTTCTCAACATAATGCATAAAAGAAACCAAGATCATCATCTCAAGGTCTAGTGTAGCATGACTAAACTAGGGGCAAGGTCAAACCCAACTTGGAGCCGATCCAAACCTGACAGGCCACGAGTCAGGTTCCCTTTAAATCGACACCGACCTGACTATGATCAATTCCTAACTGGTTGACTTAGGTTCGACTATTCAATGGACCGGTTCAGCGACTAATGAATTGGTTGCACCTTTTTTTTTTAACTTTTAATAAATCCCATAAACACAAATTATTAGCTTTTTTTTTCAATAATTAAAAAAAATCCTAAATTAGTCCATTATTGCGAAAACTTTCCGAACATAAAAAGCACATTAGGGGGTGCATTAGAAACTACATGCATCATTCTTCACACTAAGACGCAAATGATAGTCACACTCACACTTGATAACTATGAGTCCAAGTTTTCTGTTTTTGTGATTTGCAAAAACAAAATAGCAATAAACAACAGTTGTTAACACTTAATTTGAATATAGAGAAGAAATAGAGCAAAGGAAGAAAGGAATGAAATACAAAACTGGAAATGAAAGGCTACTGATCTTATTGCTTCATGATGTATTTATACAAGTGTGATAAAGTAACAAATTGTTAACAAAAATACAACTATAAAACAAAAAGCTTAACAAACCTAACTAACTGGAAGTTATTCTAAAATACGCATGCATAAAGGAAATACAAAATGTGAAGGAAAATAAATAATACAAACAAATATAGATATATTTACATCCCCCTTCAAGTTAGAGCTACCTAAAGACCTAACTTAGCAATAATGAAGTGAAGAATAGCTTGAGATACTAGTTTGGTGAGTAGATCAGTCAACTGTAACTTAGATGGAACATGAATTGCCTGCAAATTGCTAGCTTAAACGTGATCTCTGGTGAAGTGTATATCGATAGAAACATGTTTCGTCTAATTATGAAGGCAAAGATTACAAGTAATAAGCTATACAAAGCAATTGTCACGACAAAGAGGAAGAGGAAAATGAACATCGACACCTAGATCATGCAAAACATAAGAGAACCAAAGCAATTCTTTTGTAGCAAAAGCCAAACTTCTATATTCAACCTTCGTACTAGAAGTTATGACCATACGCTACTTCTTACACTTTTAAGAAACTAAGGCGTATCTTATTTGAAGAGTAGCTTTACTAAAGCTACTATGAGTGCCAACCTATCTATTCTCTCTTTCTTCAATATCTCGAAGGACTTACTGTTACTTCTTCCTACAATAAGCCTTAATGATTAACTAAACTCTTAGGCACATTATATAATCCGGGTATCAGAGTTTCAGATTACAAACAAAAGCTAAGTATTGTAGTAATTGCTTCTTGTTATACCTATGTGTTATGTTATACTCTATTTCTCTAGTAGAAAATAGAGCAAGTTCTAAAGTTACTATGTGAAATCGTATTAGCAAAGTTGTGTGAAATCTCTGAGTAGTAGACTTCTTGAAGTTTTGTATTGAGAATGTCAAATCTTAGTGTTCAAGGAAAAACTAATGATGCTAAAAGTGATGCTCATGGCCATGACCATATCACCCGACAGATCCTACGAACTACTGACAAGCAATTACAAGATTTTAATGCTATTGTAACCCACATGACTATATCAGTACAGAGGGTAATAGAGACTAAGCCTCAAGAGAGAATCGATGAATAAGGTCGAGATATGAGAGACAAGCCAAGAAGACAAGTAGTTGAGCATAAAGCACCAAAAGTTGTTAATGTGAACCTAACTCCACTAAAACATGTTGAGGGGATTGCAAGGGGGAAACTTAAGTTAGATGAAGTTGAGGAGTATAGGGAGAAGGAAGAATAGTATGATGGAAGCAAAGAACACAAGCTTCATGCTCTTAGAGGAGCTAAACATCTTAAAGTGTAGGTTTTGAGCTTTAATAGGTCTTGTAGTAATGATGACTACCTAGATTAGAAAGAGAAGATTGAGAAAATATTTGACTTATACAATTATGAAGACTTAGTGTGTATTCGAGTAACTACTTTAGAATTTTCTAAGTATGCAGCAATGTGATAAAAGAAATCGCAAAATGTACGTTAGCGAGCTTAATGTGAAATCCTAACTTAAAATGAGATAAAGAGAGTTCTAAGGAGTAGATTTATACAAAATTATGAGTAAGACACCTTTCGTCATCTTTAGAAACTCAAGTAGGGTATCTGATCTGTGGATGAGTATATTTGAGAATTCTAACTACTGACAATCTATTTTGATGTTGGTGAGCCAGAAGCGCAAACAGTAGCACTGTTCATTTCTGGACTAAGATTCGAGATTAGTAATGTAGTAGAGATGTAAAGGCTTAGAAATTTGGATGAGACCATCTAAGTGGTGCAAAGGGTTAAGAGGTAGAGGCCTAATCAGCTCGACTAAGTACATAACAACTAACCTAGATATGACCGAGCTCAATACAGTTCTGTAGTCGACCACTGAGGTCAAATGTTGAACAAACCTGATGATTATCAAGGAAAGACTAAGGCTAAAGAGCTTGAGGTCAGAAATGATCAAGGTTAGAGCTCTGGTAAGAAGATCGGAGAGATAAAATGTTTTAAGTGCTTTAGTTTTAGACATGTAACTAATCAATGTCTTAACCAACGCATCATAACCATTAAAGGAGATAAGCACCAATTTAAAAGAAGAGGAAAAAGAAGTGGATGTTAATCATATGTTAGACAAGTTTCAAGAAGATTCTGATGCCCAAATCTAACTTGAAATAAGAGAATACTGTATAGTTATACTAGGATCTCTTAGCAACTTTACCTTTGATGAGAATGAATAAAGAGAGAATCTCTTCTATATGAACTGTCAAATGAATGGCATTTTATGTGCTTTGATCATCAATAGAGGAACTTGTACCAATGTCATATCACAGAGAGTAATGAAAGCTCTGAAGTTGTTGACCTATCTCAATAAGGATCATGGACCAATCACGCACTCCCAAGCTCAAGGGCTTGCTCAAATGGTTCACTAAGCTATCCAAAATGAGCTAAACAACAATGAGCAGCACATCCCTCAATTCGACTTGTCAAGTTACTTCTCTCTCTACATTGTCTAAGAAGCTACTAAGGTAACCAACTGATGTACCAAGTCAAGCTCACCATAACACACCTACCCAAGTATCAAATCAGAATCCTACTTACCTGATTTGTGCTAAAGTCTAGTTGACATCTCTTCGAAGCTGACTTCCCAACAATAAGTCCTCCTTAAACCAACCCCTTTTCCAGTCCCCATTGTCTGAGCCGTTGAACTATCGATGCCGAGTTAAACTGATCACCTGCCCCTGCTCAGCCAGCAATGTCATTAGGACCATAGAATAAGCAATGCGCGCTATCTTTTTGGACATCCGTACTGTCCTTTGCTCCCATCAGATATTCTTTTTGCTCAATTACAATAGTATCCCTGTAAATTATTCCCTTTCCTCTATTAATAGGAATCCTTTTTTTTGTAAATTACTCAAACCTAGGATTTACCCTAATGGGATCGTATAAATACTTATATATTGTAATAGTTGCAACAGGTGAATACAATCCTGATTTTTCAAGCATACTCTCTTAAGCAAACGTACTTACTCTCGAGCTATTCTTATCTAGCCTATTGAGCATAGAATAGCAGCAAATAACCTGCGGCTACACTTATACTTAATATCGAGTATGACCCAAGCTCGTGTAAAATATTGGTGCGTCATATCCATCGTCAATTCACGAGGACCCCTGCTTAACCTTTGACTATTATTTATCTTTTGGACCATTTAAAGGTTCGAACCGATCCCCCTAGTTCATGCGATATCAAACATCGTATGTTCATCCACGCCAGATCGTATCATCTTAGTATTAGAGCTTGGCTGCATTTGAAGCTGGATTCTATTACTTTATTCTTTGAGTGATTTGTTACTATTTTCGTGAGTTAGAAGTTATGTTGTTAACATAGGAGTTTTGGTAAGTGAAAGGTGTTGAAGAAATTCCGTGCTTTGTCTTCCCTTGTTTCTTATATGCAAAAATTAAGTACAAATGTGTGGTTGTTTATCATGTACTAATTGTACTAACTATTAGTGTATTCAATGTTAATTTATCCTTGTTTATGGTAGGAAGCTTTGAATAATATATTAGCTATTAATCTTGTAGAAATAGACAACAATGTATGACTCTAGTATATAAGGAATTATTGGTAACCAAGAGGGTGGTACTCAAAATGGCTAAGGTTAACAAGAAAGCTTCATACCTTAGTCAATGGGTGATTGACTGGACAGACTCAGCAACTTGGTAGCCAGTTTTGTGACTGTCATAAATGAAGATAGGTAACAAGTTAGAAATGGCCTATATAAAGGACGTGAATAGCCTAAGAGAGGCAATGGTCAGTTTAACCGAGTTAATAACCTAATTTGACTGCCTTAAACTGAAAGAGTAGATAGGGTTGCTAGGCATAGGCTAGGTGTAGGCTAGCACTCGATGAAATCAAAGAAGAAGAAGAAGGAGGAGATGACAAAGTAAAGGAGTACTATAAACCAAAAGAAAGGAATGTTTGAACCCCTAAAGTTGAAGGGTTGAAGATGTTCATTCCAAGTTTTTCTAGGAGTAAAGATGTCAAGGACTACCTAAATTGGGTAAATAAGATTGAGAAGCAATTTGAATACCAAAAGTACCAAATAATGCAAAGGTTAGACTTGTTGTATTAAAGTTTACTAGTTGTGTTGCCTTATAGTGGTAGAACATGCAAGCCACCTGAAGAAGAGAGGGAAAGCGTGAAGTTTGGAGTTGGGATGAGATGAAAAAGGTTATAAGAAGGAGATTTGTACTAAGCTACTACTTACAGGATGCCTTCAAAAGATTATAAGAGCTAAGGCAAGGAGGATCGACTATTAATGCATATATAAAGGAATTTCAAATACTAATGATCCGATGCGAAGTCATTGAGCCTGAAGACTGAACTACATCTCAATTCATCAGTAGATTGAAATACGAGATTGGATATATTCTAGAAACCATGGATATTGGATCAATTGATGACTTTATCTAAGCTACCTAGAGAATCGAAAGGCGTCGAACAGAAAGATTCTGACCCTCTGCTAATTGACCCAGCAGTAGCCGATTTGTTCTAAGTAGACCCATGTGGACGAAACCAAGTAAAGTTGCTGAAACTTGACCTGCTCAAAATGCTTAAGTAAAGAACAAGGAGGTTTGAGAAAGGTCAAAGCTTAGGATGAAAGACAGGTGAAATTAAGTGTTTCAAATGTCAAGGATTTGGATACATAGCCACTCAATGTCTAAACAGAAGAACCATGGTAATCTGAGGTAAGGCACTAACTGTTGCGGTAGACAGTATTAATGAGGAAGTGGAAAACCCAAAAGAGACTAGACAGACCAAACTATTCGAGGAAGAGGAAGTCATTTATAACGAGGAAAGTAATTTTATGTTGGCCACTCTAATATTGAGGAAAACAATGAATATGAGTCATATGTCCGAGGATGAACAAAGAGAGAATCTTTTCTACATTGGATGTAAGGTGAATGGATTGCTATATGCCCTAATTGTTGATAGTGAGAGCTGCACTAATGACACCTCTTCTTTCATGGTCCAATAATTGAAGTTCCAACCAAACCCTATCCAAAACCTTATTAGATATATTGGTTCAGTGACAAGGGAGCCTTACAAATGAATAAACAGGCGCCTATGTTGATATGTATTAATAACTATCGAGATGAAGTGCTTTGTGATGTATTACCCATGAATGTGCCCCACATTCTACTTGGACGACCATAGATGTTCGACTAAGCCATAATGTATGATGGAAGGAGGAATACATGTTCCCTAAAGTATGAGGGTAGGAGAGTAAAGTTAAGCCTTATGACTGTTGAACAAATTAAAAGTATGCAAACTTAATTAAGCCGAGCCCTAAAGAAAGAGACTTTGGTGATGACATGAGCTAAGTTGAAAAGAGAGACGAAACCTGAAAAGCCTACCTGTTTGCTGGCCAAAAGGTTGCTAAAGATGAGATTCGAGGAGCGAATTGTGCCTACCGAGGTGAAAACCATATGTGGACAAATTTGTTAACTTGTTCCCAAGTGACCTGCTGAAAGGCTTGCTACCCATTAAAGGCGTCAAACATGCAATTAACCTGCAGCCAATAGTCACACTACGTTGAAACCAAATAATTGAGGCAAAAAGGGAATTTTAAGCTCTGGTGAGCTTAAAGGGGTTATTTTCTTAGGCCTATTAGCTAATATGCATTGCATTTGTAAATATGTGGACTTGCGATCCTTATCTTACCCTTACCAGTAAGATGTCTCGTATGGTTTATCCAATAAGATTTCTTAGCTATGTAGGTTTATGTTTTTATCATTTTAGGCTTTTTTATTTACTTTTAAGCTAATTTAGTAAAACTATAAATAACAAAATCAAGACGATATAATATTGAGCTCAAGCTCAAGCTCAAGCTCAATTTGAAGTAGAATTTAACAAGTTTGAGTTCGACTTAATTAAGTTCATCTAAACTCAATTTATCTAAAAAAATAATTTTTGTAAATATAAAAATATAAACATCCAAACTCAATTCAAATTCAACTAATATTTATAACGAACTATAGCTTTTATTAGACCCATAAGATAGTAGAGCTAAAAGTTATGAAGTTTAAGCTCAAATTGATTAACTACTTAAGTAATTTGAGCTCATTTGAGCTTAAGCTTGACTTGACTATTTTTGGGTCTAAATCTAGTAAATATTGAGTTAATCTTAAATAATTTGCAAGTAGTTTGAATTACATCACTATTATTTAGCTAGTTAAAACATTATACTTCTTTTGTTACTTTTAAAGCTAGTTTAGTTGGTGAAAATTGTCTCTCTCTCCAAGTTGATTCCGATCCCATTTCATTGTCTTACTATTTATTCAAAATTATAACACTTTAACTCTTGAGTTTATCTATCTACAACCAACAACAATATATCTATGGAATGATTTAGGTGAGATCTTATAAATTAATAACGGTTCTCCTATAAGGGAAAAAAGCCTATTATGATGAAGAAATAAGAGACACTAGAGTGAAAATGGCGACATTGGTAAAGCAATGAATGTATAGAATTGTTTTCATGTATTTTACTATAACTAAAGGGCATCATTTGTTTGTTATGACTATTAGTATGAGTAGTTGTGGTGCTTATTAGATAAATTTCCTAAAAGAAACACTCTTCCATAGTGAAGAATGGTGTAAGATCATATGGCATAAGTACAGTTCCAAAATTATTCATGGTTGATAAGAGGAAAAGTACAATTGAAGTGGATGGCTTGTTCAAACAACAGGTAGCTAGATCAACTATTTGACAATTGATACTAAACATGCATATATCTCCTCTCAGAAAATAAATAGGTTATTTCTTTGTAGAATTGTGCTCGATTTCATATGGACAATTCCAGTAAGATCGCTTTGTAGGGTAAGAGAAGAAATTATAAATTATTTAATAAGATTAGTGTCTAATTAGTATGCACCATCACTTGTATACCACATTTTTCCCTCATGCCTTCTAATATATCTAATCCTATTGTTTTAACACATTGCGGTGCTTATGAATTTTCTAGCATTCTAATCCTTTTATATTTGAACAACTTCATAGTTGCACTCCCATATAGTCCACCAATCAACTCCTCTAGATATGTTCGATTGCCTTATCAGCCTTGTTTATTTTATATTTTTTCTAAGCATGGTTAAGGTAAAAATTGCATCTTCTTGTATAATATTAGTGAAAAATCCTCATTAACAACTCGAGATCATAAAATTCATTTACAACGCATTAACTTCACTTAACCAAGTAAGAGGAGAATGGAATTCAAATTCATTAGAAATGGAATAAGGGAGAAATGGCTATTAGGTTGTTTAGTTGATTAAAAAAACAAGTGAGGAATGGAGCTGATAAAAATCAAATTACTGAACTTCCCTTTCCCTTTGTTTCTCTTAAACTATCATTGAGAAATTTCTATAAACCCTAAAATGCAAAGCACTCTTTGCAACTCTTCTGCATCAATAAGCCCATCTCTAATTTCATCAAACACAGAGACAATTCTGCTAATCAACGAGAAAAGCCTTAAATTTAATTTCTTTTTCCTTTGTTTTTTCTATATAGAAAAATTCAGGCATTTTTGGGACATGTTAACGCTAGGATTTTTAGTAATGCCTAGAAGAAACAAACTTCATGGGGTTTAAGAATCATTGCTGTGGATTCAAACAATAATTAGAAAGCAACAAGTGCGATGTGAGTACGATGAAAAAGAAGTCCGATGTGATTCAAACAATAATGGGAAAGCTAGGACTTTTACTAATGCCCCAAATCACATAGACCATTTAACTAAGATTTATTCAATTTTAGATTTTTTGAAGATCCATCTTGGTGCTTCAGTTTGGTCGGTTCTCATACGTTCAGTCTTTGGTTTACCATGCAACATTTTTTTATTGCTTCTTATGTGGTATGACGAGAAAGAAGTCTGATGCAGTGTCGGCTGGTTTGGATAGTAAAATCACGACCGCTGGTGGTGGTGTCAGTGATTGTTGCTAGGTAGCACATTGGGATGTGGGTCTACGGTAGTAGCGTGCTGTGTTCGCCGTGTATAAAAGTGGTAGTGTCTGTGATGGTAGTAGTATTTGCGGTGAAATCTATGGTTTGGAAAAGAGATGAAGAAGGTAGGGGCATGATTTTTGAGCGAATCCCAATCCTTATATTTAAGGAAGGAAACTCTATTAATTTCAAGTAATAGGACCAAATCCAATTCTAAGGTAAAAACCCAAATAAATGGCACATCAAGAAATAAAGGGAAATGTAACAACCATTACTTTAAGTTAACAAACAGTTAATAATTCTCCTTAAGCTGAATGTGTATTTTTCCCCTTTACAATTATTTATTATTATCTCTTTTATTTTTTTAACCATCAAACTTGAAAGCTTCTTTTCTAAAAAAGAAGAAGAAAACAGAGGTAAGATATATGAATGAATACAATAGTCTTATGTATTTGTTTTAATATTGATTCAACTTCTTTAGATTTTAAATGAGCCATTTAAAAATCTACATTTGTGCCAAAATTTATTTTAGTTGTATTATGAGTTAGTCATTAAAGTTCTCTATATTTATATGATTACAACAAATAAGTTCTCAATATATTCACTGGCACATCATGGAAAACACTATCGGAAGGATTTATTTGGTGAAGCAATATGTACACAAGTAACTCGTTTAAAACATAAAAGATTTCATTAAATTAACATAGAAGAACTCAAATGTACTCAGTCCCAAGGAAATATATCCAACATAGAAATTGCAACTGTGAATTACGCTGCCAAGGAAAGGGCCGGCTAAGGAGCTAAACATTAAAAGAACAGCTTGAAATGTTAACATGATTGGATAAAAATGGTTTTGATAGAATGGTGCAACTACATTTCTTTCTGCGATAGCTATATTAACTGTGTAACGTCTATAAGAAATGGAAGATCCTATTTCATTTAAATAAAATGAATAACTCACTCGCAGCTTATTATACCAATCAGACCATGAAAAACGCATTTGTTATTAAAGCTTTGAGATAGATACGTAAAAAGTCCCCTGAATATCATGTTTACATAGGGCAGCACCAAAGTTTAGCAGTTTATTTTATCGGATGGTGGCGCCAGCCTGCCAAGTGATATAATAAAAATGACTGGAGTCTAGTCTGACTACCTTCTTAGAACAGAACTCCATTGTACTTGCAAAATCAAGAACCTCCATTGCTGAGTAAGTTGCCACCTCCATTTTCAGATCGAGATGCCTTGCTCAATGGCCAGGGTGATCCTGCCATTACCGCTTCAATCTCCCTTGTCTCACGGGGCACATTTGTCATGTTCTTGCAACCATCAGCAGTAACAAGCTGTACAAATCATTAAGAAAAATGGAGAAAAAATTAAGTTTGTTAGCATTAGATAATTTTTTTCAATCAAAAGGTTAATGCCACATGACTTTGCAGTATTAAGCTTTTGATTGAACCCTAAGTGAAGACTACAAACATATACGAAGAAATGTGTCACTGCTACACTAAGATACTGAATTTTGCGTATCCAGGTCAGTCTTTTGAGTCTTATGATCAGGCCTGTCAAGCTTGCCTAAGTTCTCCATGAGAGAATTTAAAGACATGAAATTGAAGAACATCTGGATGACCATCAGGAAACCTTGGATGCAGATAAAAATGAGGAAGTCCCGATATTTAAAAATTAATATTAAAGCAAAACTGTAGAAGATCAAGTAGCAGAAGATACATCATGCTCCTGTATTAGAAGAAAGGATTTCCTCATCAAGCTTAATTTGGGATATAGAAATTCAAAACTTGATAGGAAATTTATACTATTAACAGTTCCCAAACAAGATTAATTTAAAAAAAAAAATCAATTATTTGAAAGGGTTCAATTAAAGCAAGTACCACATCACTTTCAATCCGTACTCCACCAAAACTTCTAAATCTGTTGAGAGCATCTTGATTGAAGAACTTGGATGTATTTGGGCTCTCCAAGGCTGGATTTAATAAAGCATCAATGAAGTAACATCCAGGTTCCACAGTTATTACCTGCATAAGGTTAATAGACAGATCTCCCTCAATTGCTGCAATATGTAACTGTACTAATTACTGATGCTATCCGATACACCAGTTGCATGTGAGAAACAAGATAAATCATCTGTATTCTCATTGCCAGATCATGAGGAAACCAAGGAATCAGTATAGGAATGTGTAAGAGCTGAGAAAATTAGAACTAACCATCCCTTCTTGGAGATCTCTCACTGTGCGCAAAGATTTCAATCCAGGTTCTTTTCGTCTCTCCAATCCCTGAAATTATGCCAAAATATCATAAAGAGCTGCATAAATCTGTTTCTTGTAAACTAGCACAGGCGAAGGGCTAAATGTAGGATGATGGTATTTCAGGTAGAAAAACCTGCAGATAGCCGCCTGGATCATGAGTATCAATACCCAAGAAGTGTCCAAGACCATGGGGCATGAAAACTGCCCCCAAGCGCTCAAGCATCATGTCTTCAAGATTCCTTCAATAAAGATTCAAGTGGATCAGCATGTTCTAGCAAGAAGCAGCCAGAGATCACTAATATCACAAGTTCAAATAATTACCCAACTAAGATGCTCCCTTTTCTCAATGATTCGAGAATAGTTATCTCTGCTAATCTGCAAGGCATTGAGAGAAAAATTACAATACAATTAGAAGTTGAGCAATGTATTAGCTAACAGAAGGCAGTATAGAGCGAGAGAGATTATTTGCACAACAGTTAATAGGACAAGTGACAGAATTTGAGTTCATGAAGATCACATACTATCAAAAACCACATTGCAATGAGTTTAAGACAGATACCGGGGGCCAATAAAGTTTACTGAACCTACTAAAATGACCATAAATCTCACTTCTACTATACAAGAGAAATGCTATGCCAAAGCAGCTTGTGTACATAACAAAATTGTCAATATTTGGTGGAAACTTCTGCAAGGGAATCTCTGCTCTTTACTAAGGTTCAAAATTTCATGAAAAGAGAAACCACTTGCATTGTGAAATAAGAAGTTGTACACTAACCAAACAGTATTGACCTCAAACACACCTGGCCCCAACCAAAAAAAAAAATCATTCTCAAACACAACTTTGAGAACTTAGCAGACGATTTGTCAACCATACTTACTTGTGCATATCTACCCAGTTAACTCCAGGTTTCATTGAAGAAATCACAGCATCATGTGCCTCAAGCACTGCCTGGAAGAGCAATCAAACACAAGACCCAGAAATGTGAATGACACCAGAAATTGGAACCTTAATGATGTATGAACTCCAATCATACAGTGCAACTCACCAAAAAAGACCAAGAGCAAAAAGGAAAAACATGAAAACAATAGCAGAAGTACAGAAGATATGAATATGCTCAACTGATAAATGCTATATAAATGCTATATCATAAAGTAAGCACTCACATTATATATAAGGCTTTGATCACTCGTGAACTTCCCATTCACCTGACACAGACAAATTCAAATGCTAAGCCAAAAAGATATTGACATTTAAAAATTCTGGAGATAATTGAAAAAGGATATCAGCTTACATCTATAGCATTAACTCTATCTGATTGTTTCTAAAATTGTGATCTAATGGTAGGAATTTACAGTCTTATCTATTCTAGCAATCCTAATTGTATAAAAGTTGGAAGAATTGAGAGACTGCAGTAGGGTCTATAGATTGCAAAGTTTGAACAACAGTAATCCCACACCTGATCCTAATGATCCTCATCATAGAGGATGGTGTAAATGAAAAGAAGGAAAGGATCTCTTAAACCTCTTCAAGTTTGATTCTTTTTTTTTTTTTTTTGGGGGGGGGATTTAAAAGGTTAAAAATATCATACAACAGGGCTTTCTTTTAAGAGATATGTGGCAAAGTGTCTTCCAAGAGGTTATCCATCCTAACACTATCCTTACTCAAGACTCTTAATATTAGAGCTATCACAGGATCCAGTGCATTTATGTTTGTATCATTGCACCCAGGAGTTAGGTTCATGTTATGCAGCTACTTCACAAACGAGGGCATGACATATAATCTTGATAGTTTTAACTAAATGCTCAGCCCCCAGCCTCATTATTTTTTATAAATTTGACCATCCTTCTCTCCTATGTAAGCAATTCACAGCTTCTTTGCCTTCCTTTTAACTGATGGTTGTGGGTTCAAAGCCGTGCTCCCTTCTTCTTATTCTCAGGTGATACTGTGTGGTGTTGATTTTGTTTTGGTCGGTAGCTCAACATTGAATTTAGATGGTGACAGGTATGCACTGTAGAGTTCTGGCAGACAGATCATTTGTCAGACATGACTGCATCCATTGCAGGTGAGAGATGGTCTTCAATTTGGAATTGGTCTCACAAATGTATTGGTGAGACTAGGTTGTTGACAAATCACTGCCACTGTATGGTTGTGGCTACTATAATTTGATTCAAATGTATTACAATTTCTTGTGTGGCTCCTCTTTCACTGTTGCTATTATGGTGACAACAGACACACACAAAGGTATTGCAAAGATGCTTTGAGAAACATGTCAAAGAAAATTCTCCTCTCAATTTTTTCGGCATCATGCTTTCATTCTTTGGATTACAGCCCTACAATGCCATTTAACCTTGGATAGACTCCTTAGTTGGCATGTGGTCAAATACAATGTCTGTTATCCTTGCAAAAAGGAGGGCAAAAACCATCTTTTCTTCCAATGCTCTTTCGCAAAGGAACTTCGGGAGAGGCTAGTGTCTTCTTTACATTGGCAGCATGAAGTTAGACTTTTGACTCAGTCTATAATTTTTGTCCAAGGCCTCACAACAGAGTCGTGCTCTAGCAGCTACAATCTACTACATGTGGAAAGAAAGAAATGATAGGAGAACAGGAAACAAAGGAAATTGTATGTCCATTTTAGATGGGAAAATTTTGGATTCTACATTGACATTGCAATTTTTGTTCCAGCACAGGAATCATTATTGTATTGAGTAATTGTTTTTTGCACTATTTTTAGTTTGTTAGTGTTGTATAGCGCTCTTTGTTTACTTGCTTTCAAGGTATTTCCTTGTACATTCTCCTTTACTTAATGAAATTATACTGAATTATCAAAGAAGGAGGAGGAGGAAAAGGAGAAGAAAATGCCCCCAAAAGTTGATAAACTGGTCCAAGTATAGATTGGCCATACTCAAAGTGAAAAGGACATCAGACATCGTGTTGCATGAAAATTGAAACATGTAAATTTAGATGGCTTTCAAAAGCATATTTATGTAGAACTTTGTTCTTCCCCACCCCCACACCACTGCCCCACCC